>JASVER010000146.1:515395-766646 GCA_030449065.1 Oceanodroma leucorhoa
ATTAGGAAAAATTTTTTCACTGAAAGGGTAGTCAGGCATTGGAACAGGCTGCCCAGGGAAGTGGTGGAGTCACCATCACTGGAGGTGTTCAAACAATGTGTGGATGAGGTGCTTCGGGACATGGTTTAGTGGGCATGGGTACTGGGTTGATGGTTGGACACGATGATCTTAGAGGTCTTTTCCAACCTTAATGATTCTATGATTCTATTCTATGAAATCCTGGCTTTAATATCATTAAAATTAGAATTCTGATTTTACATCCCAGTTTTCCAACATTTACACTTTTTAAACATGCTTTAAGTTACTTAATACATTATTAAAGATATTTTAGTTATTTACATTTTTGTTGTAGTATTATTATTACTATTATTAGGCAATGTAGCTTTCACTGGACATTTTACTTTCTAAAGATGTAAATGATATCACACTGGTATCTTGGTTTCTGAAATTCAATCCTTACCTTAGTCCACCAGAAGTGGAATTCATAAACCTTACGGGCATGCTACAAATTCTCTCTCTTAGAAGGCACAAAGGGCAGAGGTCTTTGAATCAAGCAGCCGAGTCAGATGGTTTGAATGCTAAATGTCTATAGCATTCATTGTCGTTAATTTAGAGTTATTATCTTTAAGCAGATGGTTCTGGTGGAGCAGCTACCTAGTGTTCTTGAACTTTTCTATATCTGTATTTTAATCTACCTGGGGCAAGTGGTAAACACTTAAAAAAAACATAATGAAGAGGAACTGGCCAGGCTAAGAGATTAGGAATAATCTAAACGGGGAAAATGGATTGGTAGAGACCAAATATTTCTATATCATCTGTGCGCTCTTCCATGGCCTGTATAAAGGCAGTTGGCTCTCTTTGTCTTCTTTTGCACATCCCAGAACCACAGCTGGCACCAAATCATATTGTTTTTTTTGGAGAAGAACAGGTCTGAACACTGAGCAATCAGAATTGCAGCATGTGGAGCAATACTGGGAAGCCTGTGCTAAGCATGTCTCTGCAAGGCTCTTCCTTTCAGCTCCATGTTGTACTGCCTTTTTTTTTTTTTTTAATTTAATAAAATTTAATATTTTTTTTAATTTTTAAATTAAAATTTTAATTTAATAACATATCACATCTGTCTGACTTAAGATTATAAGTTCCTTGAAGCAGGTACCTGTTCTAATTATAAAACACAAAAGACTCTATAAATTCAAGGATGTCCTACGAAAAGTAACTGCATTGGTCACTAGTTACGCTTTCTGGTTTAGTTCAAAGCAGGGAAATAAAAAGATAGGAGACTCCCAACAGATGAGCTGAAATAAATGTGTTCAGTCCTTACTCCTGGGTTGCTCCACATCAGCTTAAGGAAAATAACCTCAATTCTTTTGCCAAGGATCTAGAAGGAAAGAAAGGGGACATGTTCCTCACAGTCATCTGCACCATGGGATCTGGAGGCTCTGTGTATATAGCAGAAAGTGAAGATTAGGGACAGGTGAGCCATTACAACACAGTTGCTAAGAAGTACTCCTGAGTCAGCCAGGCTGCTGCCTTGAGGTTCCTTGCTAACCATGAAATGACTCTGCTACCATCCCACAYGCTCGTGGAAAATGTCTTCTAATCTCCATGAAATTGCACTTCACCAGGGCTGTGGATTAAGAGTGAAAGGAAACTGGCCCACAATGCAGTAGCAGACATGCTAGGTCAAGTGCACCATGTGGGAAACTGCATTAGTTAAAATGAAAGGAAGCTCAACTTGTTCTGCTTTTTTATAATGAACATATTTTAAATACTCTGCAACACCTAGAGTGTAAGATTGATGTTATAAAAGTTACACAAATGAATAAAATAATTGAAGTGTGAGCTAGAGATTTTGACATTATAGGAAAACAATCAAAGAAAATAGGAACGTCCAAGTTTCCATATTAAATTATTGTGTTCAAGTAAAACAGTATACTTTTTGTTAAAAAAGATACCTGCTGCTGTCTCCACCTGTCTGAAAGATAACATGGGCAGTGTGGTGTATGGAATTTACCTTAGTGGGAGACAAGACAACTATGAGAAATAAATCACAATACTAGGAAATTACTTCATAAGAAAAAATAGTCTTTTTACTAAAAGGCTCTACAACAATCTTTAGTTAATAATAGATAGACTACACTTAGCTACCCCAACACCCTCATGCCACACAGACATGTCTACATCAGAAAACGAACTAACCACAGTTGTTCCCTTAGAATGCAGCTCAGACTGTCTATGCTCTAATGTCCCTTCTCCTGTTCATTCTCCTAAGCTGTACTTGCCACAGACTTTTTGTTCTTTTCATTCTCTTCTATCTGATGGCATCGCAGTTATACCTTCGTAGTCCTGTTTTTTCATTACAACATATTTATTATGATAGCTACCTACAGAATTCTGTGCCTTTGCAATTGCATTTAGGAGGCACTTACAGGGGCTCAGCATGCTGTCTTTTGTGCAGAGAARAAAATTATTCCTGGTGCCTGAACAGTCTAAACAGTAGTTAGAAAGACACTGTGCCCCAGAGGAAGGCAGTGGCAGGGAAAAGTTGCATAAACAGGGGTTTACCWGTTAATGTCAGAGGCAGACTTGACCCTTAATGTGTGTACTCCACAGGTAGTTCAGTCTGACAAGGCTACAGGCAGGAAAAGTTTAGCTGAGAGTGGCAGGGAAGCATTAGTAGGTATGAGGATCGTCTAACAGTAACCAAGGTGAGGAGAGCAGCAAGACAGCAGTGTGGAGTTCAAGCTGTATGTTACACTACACAACATGTGCCCACCAGCAATGAAAATGAGAAGTAGAGGGAAAACTGATTTTCCCTTCAAAAACTCAGGAAAGCTGTAACAAAATCACACAGTAGCTTTAAATTCTCAAAGACTGTCTTATTTAATAAAGAATGGTTCTAGTAAAAGTTGTGGAAGGAAGCTTTTGAAAACAAAATCCTATAGGGATGACCACCTGGATCTGTCCCGGTTTTTTATATTTCTTTTACCAGAACAAATAGGTTAGCAAAAAGGATTCCTTTATCACAGTGTAAAGATTCAGGACTAGTCCTAATCTTCAGTGGCAGGAAAGAATTCACATCAATCTTGGGGAGTCAAGCTCACAGTACCAGTGAGAGGCAGAAGGAAGCCCAAAAGTTAGGTTTCAGTAACACTAGTGTCACAGCTTCTAAGGATTTCAAAGGGGCTAGGAATGGCCTGTAGTCTTAATCTAAATCTTAGGCAAGTGTCTTAGRAACAAAAGTGTTCGCTGTCCACCTCCCCTAATACATGGTGCCACTGCTTTACCATGAGCCATGGGTAGCAAGCCAGCGGCTTGGAGTGCACCTTGCAAGCAGACTTGCAAGAGATGGTGCGCTGCTTAGAAATTGACTGCTAAATATCAACTGGCTTATCTAAAACTTCCCAATATTAAAAGTCATTATTAATATGATAAATGCTACACTCCAATCCTTTCTTTAACTTAAAGCTACTTTTCTCCCTTCATAGCTGAGAAAGAAAGGCCTGTAGTTAAGAAAGATCTCTGGTTCACTGAAAGGGGACAGGATGAGGGTTGGATGTGGCTACTTATTAAACATGAGATAATAACATTTTGCTGCAGATCTGATTAGGACTCTAAGGACACTGGCAATCTGAGTGGCTTAATGTGATTTCCCAGTATGAAAATGTAAAGTACTCCTAGGATTTAGGGCCAGMATTTCTGGTGTCTTGATTTGCTTTTTCTGTTCTCTTATTCTTTCTGCCTGGTAAACAGTTGGATAAGAAGAAAACCACAAACACTAACACTCAGTTAAATTCCATGTTTTTTGTTTCATGGAACTTGAATTAAGAAATAAGAGCAAAGTACAGAAAACTTTCTTAAGGGTAAAAGTTTATCCTCTTAAATGCTCTCCACAGAGAAACTGTGATGAGTCATCTTCATTATGGCACAACAGAACGTTACTTCAGACCTAAAAAGATTAGTGTTATGAGTCAGTTCATCAATTGTTTTAGATCTAAAGTCATATTCCAGCATTGTCATGTAATGCAGCAGGCTTAACTAGATGGGGAACCAAGCAGAATGGTTAGACAAGGAGAGAAACGTAGCTCTCAGATATTTCTTCTGAAAAAGAACAAACAGCAGAGCCATGTGATTCCCAGCTTCGTGTCATCCCTAAGTATGACAGCTCAGTTAAGCACCTCTCTCCCTCTCTCTCATGTGAAACAGCTTGTGAAACCCAGGGTCAAAAAGAAAAGTACAGTTCCTACCAAAATCAATATGCATATTTCCACCAGCTATCTCAAATAAATCCTGTGACAAACTTCAAAAATAAGTCTTGGGAAATAACAGATTCTAAGCAAAAAACAGTACACAGCACCTCGTCACTGACATGTAGCTGCGCCCAGCAAACTTCAGCAGGTACGGTAATTGAGGGTTACAACCCCATGATTAGCAACAATTAATTTTGAAGTACAGATTAGACTCTTTTCAGGTATTAAGCCCTGAACAAAGCCTAATTTGCAAGAGTGCTCCAAGGCAGGAAAAGTGCTTTTGATCTCAGTGCCCTTGAAAATGTGGCCTTTTTAATTTAAAAACACGCATGGGATTCTGACCATAGTTCTGCTGTACTTGAGGAAAAGTGCTATCAAATTACTCATCAAGTTTCACATAGCTATTTCTAACATTTTAGAATATTTTAGCAAAACTATAAATTTGCCAAGAACTCTGCTTGAAGAAGAGAGCAAAGAAATGGGCCTTTTCTAAAGAGCTTGCTACCCCAAATCTGAGGCAACAACAACCACAAATAATAAAAGCATGTGAGAAAGAAGACTGCATGAAAGGGTATAACATAAACAAAAATATTAAAAGGTTATGAGTTCCCAAATAGTACACATATAACTCTTGTTACAACAAAGTCAAGTAAACTTCTGATTAAGCATTTCAATTTCTACTTTTAAAATAATGCATTTCTTCAAGATGGACTGCAGAGATCTCTGAATTGTCCCCATTTGTGATTTCCATTACAAATGGCTAAATTAAGGCAATTTCATGCATAACAGTTTAAGCTTGCCAAACCTCTCAAGGTAATATTCAGCAAAAGCAAGAGCAACTCAGTGCTCATTCATAACTATACTCCCACTCTTACTAAACCAGTAAGATTATCTTTCAACTTAATTTCAGTCATCTGATTTTTAGTTTTGATAGTAAGGCAGATCCCATCCTCTTTGGCCTCTTTTGCATTCACTTTAAAATAGGATGTTTCAAGTTGTTTCCTTATGAGTAAATTCCACTCCTTGCCTGCAAATCTCCATATACTGGGGTGTGTCTCCAGGTGAGGCTGAAGATTAAGACAGGAATTTGCCAGAGGCCCAAGGCAACAGGCTTGATGAAACAGGAGTGTGTTGCTTTAGCTGAGATCAGAGCACCACTCTCTGGACATATATTTGCAGCATTTTCTTACTACCACATGGTAGTTATTCCTGTGCAATTGTTCTTTAATATACTGCATCGTTTCCAAATTACTGAAGAGGGAATGTCATATCTTCAACACTGGCTACTTTTCTGCCAAATCTGCTTCCTTTGTGGAACAATGATCTCAAGGCAAAGATTGGCAGGACTGGTAGAAACCACTGTCGTGAATTAGCCGAGTTTTTTCCTGATGTTTAGTGCTATGAGAACAATTGTATCATCCAAAAGGCTTGGCAGTTAGAGTAGAAATGTAAAAGGCAAAAGAATACTTTTTCCCCTCTCACCGTTGGAGAATGACAAATTGTCCTTAGTAGAATCAAAATATTTTTCTTTCTCAGACTGATCCTGGGCTGTATTAAAAGCAGATCGGTCTGTAGCCACAGGTGTTCAATGGTATACTTCTGATGTTTTCCTACATATATACATTTACTGCTGAAATGTCTGAAAAAAACTAAGGTTCACTTCTCCAACAGTACTGCTAGTGGCACTTTTTATGACTTATCATGAGAAAAATTAGAAGATCAACAATGAGGGAATGGCACAAAGTAGAGTGGAAATCAGTTCAAAACTCGGGCTTTCTGTGGAATGAGATTTCTGCTGCATGGGGTACAGCTACTGAACTATTTGTGCCTGAAGGACAGTGGTACAGCAAGCATTCCCATGAGTACCACAGCAGTGTTTTGGAACAGAAACTGTCTTTTGAAGAATGAAAAATATGGAGGTGGGATGATGTGTTATGGGTAACAAAGCATTACAGCATCGTGAAGAACAGGCAATGTGAAACACATAAAAGAAGACATGAAAATGGGAGGGTCAATGAGTGCACCATGGTTGAGTTCAYAGGTGATATGGATGGTTTGGAAACAAAAGACTATAACAGGCCAGTTCTTTAGTCACTGAAAAATCATATAATCTCATTACAGCCAAGGGAAGTATAACAGTTCTCCTTCTCTAGTGAGCTCGCTCAGGATGTAAGACAGATTGTATGAGACAAAGCCTTGAACACAAAACAAAGAGCTTAAAGTTGATGTTTAGCTCAATGGATGGACAGCCAACAAGCCTGCTGGAAGTGGCTTGTTGCACGTGCAAGCAACAGAGAAAACCTGTCTCTCTCTCTCAAGGGACAACGGCCATATAGCTCCATTCTAGTGCATTCCTTTGCCACACATGCAGTAGAAAACCAATGCTGTAAGTGCTGCGCATCGATGGCAGCCAAGTAACACGAGGGATGTTTTCCACTGAATGTGGCAAGCAGCAATACTGAACAGATGTAATTTCATTTTCTCTTTTCTTGAGAACAAGACAGATGAAAAAATGTCTTATAACCCAAGCAACACTAGCACATGTTCAATAGGACAACTAACATCTTCCAGCTGTTTATGACTACCGCCTCCAAACCCTGCCCTGTCCTCATCACATGGGTTCTACTCAAGTACTTGAAAATTTATAGACTGGTTTCATGGGGAGACTTTTGAAGTCTGACTCAGAAAAAAGCAAACATAAGTTGACTAGTGCCAAACTGTGAATGAGCACATAAGTAAACAACGAAGGAAAAGCCATTTACCTCTGAAGATTATAAAAGAGGATATGAACAAGGGACTTAATATAACAAAACGGTATTGAAATGGGGGGAAGGGGTGTTGGGGTTTTGGTGTGGTTTTTTTATTTATTTATTTTCAGTAAAATTAAAGCTTCTTCAAATCTGTTTTGGCAGTTTTTACTTTTGTAAAGCACAGAAGTAATGAAAAAAATATTTATTAATATGTGTACCAATTGGTATGTTTGGGTTTTTTTAAACATAACAGACATTTGATTCAAACCTTCTGCCTCTATAATGAGTTTAGAAATGCTAGTTCTGTTATTTTTTTTTAAATTCAGTTCAGAAATGTACATGTTCCATTGTCCTCTTAGAGATATTTTAATGTTCTGGAGCTGTATGTGAGAGGTGACCAAACCTCCTGTGATTAAGTACCCTTAGCTCCTTCTCTTCCAGTTGAATTTACCTATACGAATGAGGAACTAACATCACACTCCTCTCTGTCTCTGAGATGAGTCTGAGGTATCCTCAAAGCTCAGTCCGGAAGTGCTGAATACACCACTTCTACTTCCCTGTATATCCAGCCATGTTTCAGACTCCTGCACTTCTTTATGAGCCGTGACAGAGCAACTAAAAAACCTTCTTAAAAAAAGGTAACTCCATTAACAACTTAAACCTGAGGTCTGGGAAGAAAGAAGCAAAAAGATTGTAAAGAAAACACACGAACAGAAACAGGCTGAAGCAGAATTATCTACCTTCATGCAGCAGTAGCAGCTAGGTTGGATGAGATTTCTTGTAATGGTAAAAAGAACAAAACAGTACTGATTTACCAAGAAAAGAGAGGTTCTTCCATGTGTGTGTGTATGGAAGCTCATGCTGCTGTGTTGTTACCTTAGCTGCCCTGCAGACTCAACACACGTCATCACACTGCTACTGAAGGGCAGAAAACCACCACTGTTTCCCTCTCAACAAGTGCCAAATGTCTGTGAAGACTTACAGGATCCACTTCTGTATATCAGATCCCATGCGTGAAGTCTCACTGATGCTGGAGTTTAGATGTCAGTTCCTCCGGTCTTCTAGAAGCTCCAAAAATGGAGGTCCCCATGCTGTTTGACTCCTTTGGTATTTGCATCCACTGTAGATGTTTCAATGGCATGATTTTGGACTGTGCCAGTTTGCTCTTTCCTATCTAATTTTCATGTAGTCTTCAGGCGAGAGCAGGGGCCAGACATCATGGTCCAATATGCAATTTGGCTACAGTCCACATGCAGCATAGGTGAAAAATAACGATGCAAACCATTTTAGGCCAGTACTATAAATATCCTTACAGAGCACACAGTCTCTTGAAGCACACATTGCCCCATGAAAATCTGGATTTTGATCATAAGAGAAATATGATTTTTGTTTCTTAGAAGAGAGAGAACTGATATTGTAGGCAGAGCAAAATAAATACAAGCAAGATGAGCTATTGTTTTTCTGTTCTCTAATAAATGTATTGCCTTTGTTTTGTCCAGTAGCTAAATATCCTTATTATTGACTTAGAAACTGAGCAAAACCTGTAAGCAAACACAATTCCATTAACTGCAATAGAACTCTTGGTACATTTGGACCATTGAGTCATGGCCTTTAAAAAAGGGATTTCATCTAACCTTTTTAATTAATAAATTTAATTTGGCTGTCTTTATACGATTAAAATAAGGAATTGTAATACAATTCCTTAAAGCAGAAAGAAATTATTTGAGATATAATTTTGGACATTGGCTCACTACAGAGCAACTTTCAAAATGGTTTATTTTAGGAAAAATTACCTGCCAGAAGAGATAGCAAACACTAAATCCCGGGATCTCTTAAGCTTCTGCCAGCATCCACAGTACCACTGTGAGTCCACACCAGCTATGGATACTTATGAAGTATTCCACATCTCACAAAATTAATTCACAGAAGGCTGGCACTGGCAATATCCCATACTAGCATCTCACTCAGCCTCCTGTCTCCATCTAATAACAACGCAGTTCATTTAAAATGCAAGTTTCTGGCTACTTCGATTGCAAGGGAAATCCATGAAATACGATGATGTGCATAGGCCTAATTCACATAATCTGCAAACGTAATTTACATAGACTTTGGGGTGTTTATTCAGCAAGATATAACATTGATGTGTCAGTACTGTCTGTTTCTGTTTTCCACAGATAAGGCAGGAAAAAATGCGGATGTGTGACAGATTACATACTTGACCATGAATATCCCACTTCGTTACATGGGAGGGGAGAGTGTGACAGGCAGAATCTTCCACAAGAAACCACATCTAAGGAGGCTTATAAAACCATAGAACTATTCAATTCGCATCAAGGAGAGTCCTGACAGTGTGGGATACCAGCCTAACYGGAGTCTTCCTTGAAATACCTGCTGAAAAAATGCTGGCAAAAACTTTGTTAGTTCACATGTATGAACTGTATTTTGGGGGAATTATTTGGGCATAAGTACTTCCTTGAACATTTTGTCATATTTTACCTCCTGACATCCCTCTAAGCCAACAGCTGTTTGATACAAATGTAAAGCACCTAGTTCATTTTACAAAATGATTACTGCGTGGCTGTACTTCTCCCTGAGTAGTTTCAGCAAAAAATGTGACTCTCCACCACATATATTGGAAATTGGCTGTGAAATTGAAAACATAAACTAAGACAAGACACAATAATAGCAGGTCAGATCTTGAAAGTGCTTCTTCAGGGCGACAGTCTGAATCAATAGCAGAACAGCACTGCATTCAGTGATTTACTGATCACTAGGGCTTTGCTCTTGCCAGCGTCAGTTTAGAAGAGATGTCTGCACCAGCCCTCAGTAGAAGTCTTCCCAGCCAAGAAATTTTCTCTGTGCCACAGAGTTGCTTTGACACTAATTACAACTCTAGAACCTATCACATTTGTTACCTCTGGTTTTAAGTCATTTTCAGTTTATAAGACAGTTGAGAGCAGACAAAAGTTTTGGCTGTGACCTTGGACAAGCATTCAAAATACATCCTATTAAGACTTCAGAATGCRTAAGCACAATATTATTGGGCACTGAAACCCATGAACACAGTACTTCTAAGCAATGACATACCCCAAGCACTCACCATCTACAAGAAGAAAAAAAAAAAAAGAAAAAAAAGAAAAAGAAAAAAAGATGAGATCCTAACAGAAACAGGTAGTGCAGTCATTGCCTGCCATAAGAGTATTTGACAACTTCCAGACTGCTCTCAGGAGGTGCCCTTGCAGTGTATGCAGGCATAAACAAAGCAGCACCTCCCTTAGCTAGAGAAAGCTGATATCAGCTACACTTCAGAAACACTTGTCAGAGAGTTTGAGTTTCAAGCCTATCCAGAAGACAAGATTTTCTCATGGAGGCAATTTAGCTTCATGGTACTGCTAGGTTAAAGCTAGCCCAGATATGTCTAATTCTGCTCCTCTGCATTTGCAGTGCAACTCAGCTGTGTTCAAGGGGCCAAGATAACATTTAGGAATTAAAAAAAAAAAAAATAATACCAGACCCCTGATATGAAAGATCTCATAAAGAATAATAATTTCTTTCTTTAAGCAACTTTTTTACACTTTTCCTTCTAAAGGCAGCATGTGAATGGATATAAAGATGCAAAGGGAATTAAACGTTTCTGTTTCTTCTTGAAAAGCACAAGTAATTCTTAGGCAACCACCACTTACCCTACCTTTGCGTGCATGTAAAAACTCTGGCCACAGTTCAGGCAGTAGTTCTGGGAACAACACTTGTTCCCAGAAACAACGTGTTGGTGCAATATGAAGAGCCCAGCAAGCTTCCAAAACCCTGCTAGATCCCATAACATTTTTTTAACCAGTAGTACAAATCTTTTAAAAGAGTTTAAAAGTATCCTAGGATGTTTTGTCTTTATATTCTCATTGTGGATGTTTTTATAGCATTGTCAGGAATGTTTCAGTGTTTGTTGAACTTGTAGCATTATACACTGAGCCTGACTGGGCTTCTACAGACTGAGAGGAAAAAGCCAAGCCTGGCACCAGCCCTCCTCCCCATGCAAAAAAAACCCAGCATGCACCACRGAGTGTGCTGCAGTGTTCTAGGAAATGCTTTATCAAAGGATTCCTTGACACAGAGCTGCTCATTTCCAGTTTTCTTCAGGGAGCCGAGCAGTTTTTATTACCTCTAGGGTACATTTCCAGTAAACCCAGAAAGACAGGTAGTCTTCCGACCACGTTTTCAAAACCAGCAAATGCACTGAGACTTTTAAAGAATGACTTACCAGTTCTTATCAAGAAAAAAAAGCAAAAAACCCACCACCCAACAGTAAGATCTCTATGGATTGTCCTGGTGTTCCAACTCACTAGCTCCTTTTCATATTTAATTTATTTACCTATGATGCTACAGCTAAATTAATCTCAACTAACTATATTTGAACTCCCTCCAAAAATACTAAGCCCTATTATTCCAGACAGCACTTTGTGAGTCTTTCAGTCTACACCAGTCAGCCCACTTGCTTCACTCTTCTGGGACTTTGCAATCTTGTTATGCTGTGCATATCATCGCAGGGGCAGCGGGAGGGCCAGAGAGGTATGAAGGGACCAAATGAAGCTGCAAGAATCATAAAGCTCAGATTTGAAGAAACATAGCAGATTACCCAAATACATTAACAGAAAGCTGTATGTGATCAAATTAAATAAAAGGAGAGGAGATAAAGTATTTTTAAAGCATAAGTCAGTATGGTGTTAATAAGCAGCAGGTGGAAGCAACTAGCCATCTCTTAGGACACTGCAGAATATGCAGAAATGCTGCTTCTTCCTTTTAAAGAAAGTCAGGCCATGATAAGGTATCCATTCCAAGTTTTTCTTGAGTGTTAAGATGGCATTAAACATGACTTTTAAACAGGTTGCCTTCAGAGCAAAATTAGCAACAGGAATGGCGTAATGCCATGTGCTAGAAGGAAGAAGCAGTGCTAATGGACCAGTGCTAAAGTAACAAGTCATGTCTCATTCTTCTTTAATTAGGACCAGGTACCAAATAAAGACTACCTTGTGCAACTGCCACAGAACAACGCATTGGCTCCCACACTGAAACCTTCCTACTTTACTTACAGCATCCCTGGAGATATAAAAAACCTGACTGGACACAGACCTGAGCAACATGCTCTAGTCGGCCCTGCTTTGAGCATGGGGGGGTTGGACCAGACAATCTTTCAAAGACCTCTTCCAACCCAATGATTTTGTCATTCTGTGAAAATATTGTTTTAACTGACAGTTTTCTTAAAACCTCACTATCTGGCAACATGTGGTTATACAAAATTCAGAATTTTCATGTTCAATACCATTCTCATACCCCTAATCATACACAACAGTTTGAGAAAGAGATTAAAAATAATTTTCATGAGTCAAGAACCTGAAAAAAATAAAATTAATACAAAAGTAACATTTTGGTAAATTTTGTGATCCAAGATCACAAGGTTTCTGACTCAAGATCTCTAAAATCTTATGGTTCACAACATTAGTACTGAGGCGAATTTCTCTGTAACTAGACACAAATCAGAAATTTTACTTAAGATTGAATAGGGGAAACAATTACATAAAAAAAGTGTGTAAAACAGATGTAGGGTACTCCAAAGCCTAAATGGGAGCAGATGTTTTGAACAATGCCTGATTATATAAGATTTGTTGTCCCTTATTTTAGACTGTCCTCTGTTCTTGGACAATCTGTAAACACTAGCCTTCTTTTAATATTAACTTTTAAGGAGAAAAGGGAATAAATATACCAATTATTAGGACCCATACAATGGGAACACTTGCTTGTTATTTAAGGATGGAAGTTCCACATCTGTTTAACTGTTGTCCTGCTCTTCTATTCACTTGAAAAGCATGTATATTTGATAGTCATTTACAGATTGTTGCCTAAAGAAGAGTATTCTAGGGGATTTCAAACTGCATCTTTATTCTGACATAGGGCTTTACAATTCTTTACAAGCAGGATGCTTCAGCTTAGAAGCAGCTTGTAGAACTTGTTGTAGAGCGTATCATTCTCTTACCCTGGTACCACACTAGACAAATTCATAAGTTAGAAAAGGCTTTGTGAGAAGAATTAACAACTAGTTATTAAAACCAGTTAATTCAAGCCCTGATGTGCCAAAGAAGTTCTTTATCTTTGGTCCCCTTGAATTGAGTGACACAGAAACTACAAACAGCATGAGAAATAGCTAATAGAGGAGTGTCTATCTTCTCTTCTTTGTGTTTGGAAGAGCAGCATTTTCTCTTTAGTGGTCAGATAGAAAGCAGGAAAGTGCTGGATACCATCTGCTAAACTCAGGTGTTCAAATATCATATGACCCCAGAACCTGTCTTCTAGATTTAAGCTTCCAGGAATTACATGTTCTAGTTTTCTTTCACAAGCCTTGCAATTTAGAGGGCTCTACCTTTTGTTTTTGTTTTTTGATTGCAATGACCATGTTACTCATCCCTTCCCCTATTCTTCACTCTCAGCCACTGAAGCTGGCCTGCCCAAGGAACAAAACCCTTACAAAATTCTGCAAGGTTGAAGATAAGGCTGTAGTGGGATAGATTCCAGTTAGCTCCACCTTCTCAACTCCTCAGCCTCTTTTTCAGATAGCAACAACAAAATATGTGGCAGCCATTCAGCCCAAGGCAGGCTAATATCTTTTCTGCTAAAGGCCACAAATTGTGTTGACTGCGGTAGGACTCAATAACTATTCCATTTACAAATATGTTAATAATAACATTATAAAATTTCTCTTATTCTTTTCTCTGTAAACATTGCTGCTTCCCACAGTTACTCTCCCAGCAGTACTTCAGCTGCTTAGATTTCTCCGTGTTCCATTTCCTTTCTAGAAAGCCAGATGTCTCATTAAACTAACAGATGCAACACAGTCTTCTTAGCTATTATCATCACATGCATGACACGTAGCATGGACTAAATGATGCTCAAGGACAACCATCAGGGCTATCATATTACGAATCTAAAAAGAATTGTACTATTCAGGTATCATTTGGACCACAGCTACCAAAGCCAGTGGTTATCACATTTCTCATTTCTCTGTGTATGAAACATTTCTTCTTTCTTCCAGGAGTTCCCATTCCTGGATCCAAAAAGACAACTTCTGTTCATACCAGAGATTATGCAAACATCTCCCACTGTAGCATTGCTCCTCTCTTTGAGCAATGGGGTCTTTTAAATCAGTGTGGAGACGTGTGAGTAAGTGGGAATGAGATGTGGTCCAGAGACTTACCTTAATACCTTCTGATTCTACTAATCCATCAGAACTTACATAATATTTTTCAGAGTTCACTATGCTCAAGCCATGTCTTTGAAGACAGAAATACCAGATGAGTCACCTAGGTCATCAGTATACTAATGAGACCACACCATGTGGAAGGTAAAGCATGCCCAGTGATCCAGACGGCTCACCTAACATCCCACTGATTATTCTGATGAATCAGATTAGTTTTRGTAAGTCTGTTGTATTCATTCATCT
Source organism: Oceanodroma leucorhoa (assembly GCA_030449065.1). Taxonomy (NCBI): domain Eukaryota; kingdom Metazoa; phylum Chordata; class Aves; order Procellariiformes; genus Oceanodroma; species Oceanodroma leucorhoa. The sequence goes on from JASVER010000146.1 coordinate 529,882, forward strand.
AATTTTAGCTTCTGTGAATTTTGATTGAAGTAAAAAAAACTTGAGATAAAATGCAGGCATACAATACATATCATGGAAGTTTGTATAATGACTTGTTTATAAAGTAAAAAAAGTAATCATTTAAGCTCCCCATAGCTACTGCTCTGATGTCATCTCATTACTTAAAACACTTAAAACAGTTGCAAAACATTTCTTGTAACATCAATCAATTAATAATAAATAGTTATAATCCTTTCCAAATTACAATAATAGAAAGTTAAAGACAAAGTTAAAGTTAGCTTCTTCATTCATGCTTAGAGACATAATGAATAAAGGGCTTTCAAGAGTTAATAAAGAAATCAGAGAAGGAAGCTGTAGCTCTGCAAGCTATTTCACCATTTCCCCTCCCCTCATCTGGATYGGATCGCGTTAGTGTATGAGTCAGCTAATTATGAAAGACTTCTCTGAAATGAATTAGATGAAACCAGCATCTTTAACAGAAACAGATCTTGTGACCTGGCAGAGTTCCCATCATGGTCCAAATAAAGCCCACCCAGATGTGACCACTTCCTTTACGGTAACTCAAAGAACAGAGCGAAACATCAGTATGAACTTCCTCAGTTAAGCATCTTTCCAGTGTTCCTAATGGATAGGGAAGTAACCTTTCCAGTTTACCATTTGCTGCTCTGATGAATCAAATCATACATGGCACTAGACTCAGAGATAAACTAGTTTAATGTTATTGAGATCAGAGTTATGGTTTTGCATTAAAATATGCCTGTTTACTAGTCTTCAAAAAATGACCAGGACCTGTCTCAGATGGACAAAGTAGGTAATTTAAAGTGGCAAGTCTAATGAAGCTAAGGGTTTTAAGGTTCTCCAAAGGCACTATTATCCAAACCTGCTTTCCAGCTTTAGTACTTTTGAAACTAAATGTACCTGGCATGCTTCACTATCTGGTGAAATGATTGAGCACTTTGGTTACTGGTCTGATCTCAAATTTTTTCATGTTGGTTTCTAGATTCTGCTGACTTCAATAACCATTGAACTGAAATCATGCCATGGTTCACTGCTTTGAAAGAAGGACTGGAAAAATTTAGCTGGTTTTGTCTCTGTGAGTCAAGCCAGTGGCCTAAGAGATTAGCTTCACAATAAACCCAAGCTATGCTATAGCTCAATAACAAATTTGCAAACCTAACTCCCTGAAGCTAAGAAGAGGCTGAGGCAATATAAGTTGTAACCTGCACCCTAAATGAACATTTAAGTCATTTAGCAAGTCGGATGTGTCAGCGAAACTGGCCAGTTACCTGTTTAGACAGGTGATATCACTAGCAGCTGGGTAACATCAAGTAAAAGAGCTTGGGGAAGAAGCAAAGTCAGAAGTAGAGGTAGAAACAAACTCCAAGCATCAACAGCAAAACAAAGCACCTTTTTACTAACCACTCCAAAGCTATCAGAGCAAAAGAAGATACACTCCTCTATCCTATATAGCTACTGAACCTGAATTAATTATATAACTTAATGTATTATTAGTGGACCTTTGGTCTACTAAAATTCAAAATAGAAAAAGCTAAGTTTGGATCTCTGGAAGTCTTGCTGGGATGTTCATTTTTTCATTTCCTCTTCCATTTAGAGGAAATAAGGGGTTTAATGCACTGTTTTTTCAGTGGGACCCAAAAGTATGAGAATACCAAATCAATCAAATCTTTTACAAACTGACTTTCAAAGCCTGAAGGATTAGCTTTACTTATAGTACTAAACATATGGCCAAATTCTCTTCTTTCTTATGCTAGTTAAAAATTAACAAATACTATAAAGGAAGGCAAAATCTGACTTCTTATAGGACTCAAAAAATAAGAGCTATTTAAAAAGTTTCTGTCCATACTTACTAGTCTGTAATCATGTTCACCCATATTAGTATTGCTAATCAGGATTATTTTTTTTTTTTTAACATGACCTATTAATAGCTTCTCATATCTTTTTAAACTTTTCCTACTTAGTGACTTGGTCTACTACATTTAAATTTTCCAGGAGATTTCACACATATTTAGTGAGCTTTTTAGTTACATTTGACCTAATGTATATATATTCTTTCTGTTCTTTCAAGTGATACCCCATGAGATTTACTGATGTGATAAATGTCAATTTCTTTGGTCTTGAAGTTATACAGGAGAATGATGCAATTGCATTGTTAGGTCATGATTTCTAGCGAAGCCATTGAATAATATCCATCTCCTATTTATTTCATTAATTTTCTGCAACTAAGTCTAAACTAATGCCTGTTAGTGCTCTCCAAAGGGTAGTTATAATCAGGCACTGTTTTCTGATTAAATGTTTACTTTTCAATGTGTGCAAWGAATTTATTGCTGCAAAGTTTTATTTATATGGAAAATCCTATTTGTCCTCTATGTCTGTGTTATAGCATGTTCCTGTGAGGGAATAGTCCCTGGTAAACCAAACCGGGGACAGAGTTGGAACTGAAACTGTTTCAAATCTGATTACATCTGTCACTTTTACTATTAAGTGTCATAAGCCTTGTAAATAATTTATTGCTTTCCATTTTCATTTGTTATTAAAATGTCCTTATCCAGCCTAGAACTAATTTCTGCCAAAAATTGTGAGAGGAAAAAAAAAGAGTTTTTAAAAGTTTATTTTGGATAGAATCTAGTATTTGAAGTGAGTAGTCCCACTTCAGGATCTTTCTGTGCGAAAATTCTGTTTCCTAGTGGGCCCCTGGAGGATGTATTGGCTGTACCTAGCTCRTGCCACATAGCCTAGAGGTTACTGCACTTTCTGAGCAGTGGGATATATCATTTTCAAGTCCTCTCTGATTCTGAGTATTTGAATGAGGTCTCTTGGAGACCAGTCTCAGGACACTGCTAACCACAAGCGTTCTAGAGCACAAGGGTGGGTACAAGAACCATTTTCTCTTTGGCAGTTTTGTCAGCAGTAATGAATCCACTTTATTAGCCAAGTATCAAGAATTTAAACAAACAGAAGAAAAAAATTTCGGGAACACTGAAACTTCAGGGTGGTTGTTTGGGCACAATTACTACCCAAGACCAACTGAAGCACGTGAATATTTTTAGTGAAGTAAAACTGCATTTTTCTATAAATAAATAGTTCTCACAAAAATCCTGCTGATCCTGACAAACACCTTTGTGTCCCTGCACTGTGCCATCCTTCCAGATAAACACCATTCTGCATTTCAGTAGCTTTCTYACCTGAATTATCTGGGTTTTTTTACAGAATGGAGATGGTACAAAAATCAGTGCATRAAGCATGAAGATATTTAGAAAAATAAAGGTTTCCCTTTCCAAATACAGTTAATATTATAGAAATTAAGTTACTCTGTACTAGCAATAAAAAAAGCAAAGTCCTTTTAGTATTTTGACAACTGTTTAATATCTTTTTGATCTGGTTCCTATTAGTTCCACACAGTGTTTCCTCCTCTTATATGATTTATTATTCATCTCAACCCCCTTTTCTTGTTTAAGGATAATCTTCCCAAGCCCTCTGTAATTCCCCTATTTAAACTACATCATGGAGTGGTGGGTTTTTTTCTAAAAAAAATAATCCTCTTACACAGCTCTAGCAGTTTTTAAAATTAAAATTAGTTAAAAACTAACTGTTTTGGCTAAATCACACTGTCAAACAATCACCACCAAGACAATCATGATTTTAATCTGATCACATTTGTGCTTGTACCCAACATTATCCTAGTATCCCACCGCAATTTCATTATCAGGGCACACAGAGCTGGAGGCCATCTTGCACAGCAGACCACAAGGTACAACACATTGACAATTCTAAATGCATGTGGCTAGGTGTCTAGCCTGAACAGCTGCCTGCCTGCACAGCCCTTGTTCTTGCTCTTCTTGCCAGTCAGAGCTTGCATTTTTCAGCTCCCAGAAGACACAGTATCTATCTTCTGCAAGCAAGGGGAGCGTGAGTAAGTTGGGTTCTCTGGGACTTCCCTCCAGCTGTGTCCCAGACCAACCCTCTCTCCTATTCTTCTGAAAYAGGAAGAAGACCTGATGGTGGAAGAAGAGGTGAATGTAGGCAGCTATGAGTGCTTGTGAATGCTAAATACAAGGTGAATCAGAAGSTGGATAGGGAAGCAGCAGAAGAAATAGATTCACAAAGAGAGAGAATATACACCCCTATCCTTCCTTTCAGGGATTCTGAAATCACCTAGTATATTCCAAATCTCTAATGACTGTCCCTTCTCCCAGGCTCACCTGTCTTTCCAACAAAACCCACCATGTCACTAGCACAGGATTGATTTTGCCTGCTGAGAAGTTTTGAGCCAGCTCTGTGCTTGAAAAAGAGAGCATATCACTTGATCCTGTCTTGGTACAAGTAATACTGGCCACAGCAGTCCAAGACCTAGAGCCCTTGTTTGTAGAGAAGAATCATCCACTCTTCAGAAGCTGCAGCAATGGCACGAGTTCCCAACAAAAGTGACAGTAGGAATCTATTCTAAATAGAAAAATATGGTACAAGAAAAAAACTCCAGTACTTCTATTCACAGCCTAGTGCACTCCCACCAAGTATGTCTTATCTGTAAGAGAACACTTGCAGAACTTATTTCATACTGTGACTCTGGATATCAATAACCCTTTGAGATGAGAGAGCACTGAGCTTCTGCAGAGCTGTCTGCAGACTCAGACAGGTAGCATTTGCTTACACTAGGCTTGTTTGTTCTAAAAAAAACATATTAGAAATTTGCATTTTTTAAGTGCATAGTAGGGTTCTGATGCAATTCAGTTTAGAGGTACAGACCTCTAAACATGTAGCTAATGTTTACACAAGAATACAAAGTCGATTCTGTGCTTGTTTCTTGAAATAGATGTTGCCACCTTTTTTTCCTCAAGCTTACCGGGTATGAAAAAAAGTTATGGGTCCTACTGGTTTTTGGCACATGAACACTTAAATATGCACCTAACACCTGTTCCGTACTAGTCATTTCTTGTCTAGTTTTTCATGGAAGAGACATTAAAAAAATACAACACTATTCTTTTGGTGATTATAGCTTGGTGTCATGGCCACCTTCAAAACAAATAGTTGTGCCAGCCAAAAGCACATATATCATTATTAATATATTGAGGTTTGCTGTAATGGAACATACTCCAGCAATCTATTCATCTGTGGCCTCCAGGCTCCCTTCTTGTAAACAGCGAATGCTTGTGCTGTGAAATGGAGATCAAATTTGGGCATGTGCATAAGGGCATGCTCAACCTCATTTTTAGAACCCAAGTCTAAAATTTCTATACTCAGACTTACCATTTATTTGACATCCAATCTGGAAAGAACCTAAATTACCTGGGCACCTATTCACTTGCCACAAAAACATCCTTATGTAAATGTAAGTGTTCAGGCAGTGGTATCAAATCCTGAGGTCACCAAACTACTCAATGTATAATACTACACTGATCTATGTTGCTTGCAAATTCTGCTTTGTTAGTGTSAAAAAAATGGGTTTAATTGAAATCTTACTCAACAGCACAGTAGCTCCAGGGATCACCTATGTAGGAAAGATAAAGATTCACATTGTCCTTTTCTAAATAGAAGAGGCATTTTGCCTTAGTTTTCCCCACAGACAGGAAAGGTGAGTTAACCTTGAGGATATCAAGGGTTCAGATGTGATCAGCCTCTCCCAGTCATGTTGTTCCATTTTACGTAAAGCTCATAGGTATCTATAGAAGAAAGAATGACTCCATAGCATGCTGATTAGGGCATACAGCTACTGTTATCTGGAAGACAGAGTGAAGCAAAGTGATTTTGCCTTGGACTATTATCTACAACACATGGACATAAAGGAACAACTCCAGTGGAGGACCACAAAGATGGTCAAGTGCTGAAGCATACAAAATATGAGGAAAAGTGGAGAGAATTGGGTTTATTCAGCCTTCAGAAGTGAAGGCTAAGGGGAGACCGTATCGCTGTCTATAAATGCCTGATTAGAAGACACGCAGACAGACCCAGATTCTTCTCAGAGATGCACAGTGGTAGGACAGGAGACCACAGACTCAGGTTGGAGCATGGGAAATCCCAACTAAATGTAAGCACTTATTTTTTGTTTAAACCATGTGTGGGGGTGGTCAAACACTACAACACAGCCCAGAAAGGCTGTTGAATCTCCATCCCTGGAGGTGTTCAGGACAGAACCGGACACAGCCCTGATCTCATCAGACCTGCTTTGAGCAAGGGGCTGCCTGGCTGACCTCCAGAGATCCCTACCAACCTAACTTATTCTACGGTTCAGATCCCAGGCTGACAGAAATGGGGTAGAGCTGGAACATTTCCCCGTAGGCAGGCTCTCCCTCCACCTCGAGCTCCCTTTCCTCCCCTCTTAAGACCAAGCAATCTCYATTTTAACCTCTTTTGCTAGGCTGACACCTGCGGACTCCACCCCAGGTCTATAGGCCCTTCCAGCTTTATGGGGTTTGTCCTTGTCACAGGCCTTTCAAAGCTTAAATCTCAGAAGCTTCTCTTCTTCAGCTGTGGCTTCAGCTTCCCACTCATCTTCAGCTGCAGTGGGAGACATTTATATCAATTGTTTGAGGGCCCTAAGGGCACTTTTACGCCTTACTGTCCTGACTAGCTGCCTCTAGGGCCTCCTCCATGGTCCCAGGACCCACCTCAGCCCTCCCGGGGCCACCAGTCCCTGTCCCAGCAACGCCACAGCGGGGCTGGTCTCCAGCTCCTCACAGCCTGGCCTTGGGCCTCACCACGCCAGGCCCACTCACAGGCTGATGTCCCGTCCTGGCCTCAGCCTGGCCCTGTCCCCAAGGATGTGGCTGATACCCAGGGCCGGGGCTGCCCTCCAGCTGCCCAGCTCCCTGGCTGGGGGGTGGGACAGGCCCAGGCCCCAGGTCCTGGCTTGCCACTGCGGGGGGTCCCCGCAGTCCCCAGGGACCCCCCCGGCCCCTGCAGTGCCCTGACAAATTGCAGAGAACCATGCCCAGAAGCAAACTAGTACATAAAGAAAATAAAGATAAATATTACAAAACCTATATAATATATAAACCGTGTACAGATAAAACCCAAGCATATTAGCCCCATGCTTTGACTGCCACTGCAGACCAAGTCCAAACTGAAACATGTGCCTCAATATTTTATTACTATTTTATATGTTAATATTACTTTAAGATTTTAAAATTACTCTATTGAAATAGCTTTGACTGCTTCTCTCTCTTGTTGACCTTGACATGATCCAGGTCTTCCCCTCCTACAGGAACCAGCAAGTGTCACAGGATTGAATTTGCACAGAATTTGCTCCCCTATAAAGTTTTGCTCCTTTAAAATTGCTCCCTAATAAGAATTTGCTCCCTTTTGAGAGTCACTGAGGCAGAATTGATTTGAAACTCATTACCTGATCAGATTTCACAAAAAGATAAAATTAACCAGATTACTCATAACTGTTTAAAGAGGAGGAACAGAGAAGGTTTAGATTCTGAAAAAAAAAAAAAAAAAAAAATAGCTAACATGGAAAGCTAGAGAGCAGGGTGTGCTGGACTGTTGGGTATGCCCAGTGGATTATTAACAGTCATCATAGCATTCTTCCACAGTTTATAATATCCTGGCCATTTTACTTACCACACTCATTTCTACTTCCACAAGACTTCCTTCACTTTGCATCTTCACCTGTCTCTTACCATATTAAAAGCAAATGACATCAAACCTGAAGCTTAGACAGATATTTACAAAGTCAGACACAAAGATCAGAGTTGTTCCCATCAAGCTAAGAATTACTGTAAAGCTCAGCTTCAACACAGAGTAAAGGGCAAGCATCTTTGACCAGCCTTCCCTAAGACAAAGCAATACGTATATTACAAAGTTCCAAAACAAAACTGCCATAATAAACCTTCTCCCCAGAGGATGACAGAAAAAAAACAGGCCATGTATAACAGAATTTTCTTAGTTTAATTAAAGCACAACAGGTTGGCAATTAAAAAACCAAAGCGAACTCCTGAAAAGCCACCTGAGAAGGGACCCTGTTGTCCATGTTCACAGTCTGAGGCTTCAATGTGACTGTCCAATTGCTGTCTTCTGCTGCTTTCCCCACTGTTGAACTTCAATTCTCACAGCAGAGAGACTGGAATCCAAAACCCCAGTTTCAACATACTACAGCACCTTGATTAACTCCCATTTCACAAGCAAGAGATAATTCTTGTGGAAAAATTATTCTGTCATTAAAGATGTTGAGAGAAAGAAGCCTAGTAGCCTGAGCTTCCCAGTAACAGTATTTCTAAACTCTCATTTTGCTTTGCAACCTTCATCTTTTACATGTGCATATGTCCATGCATTTTACTATAATGGAAATTACAGATTTTTTCATATGCAACAATAATATTTTACAACATGCATCTTAACTGAAGTTGAATGAATGGTTCAAACCAAACCACAGTCACCTAAGACAAACTATTACTTCACTGAGTAGTATCCAAGATGTGAACAACCAGACAGAATTCTAGAAAAAAATAATAGACTAGTGTAACCATCTGCCAGTCAAATAAATCTTCCTTTGGATTAYTTCTAGCTAATCCATGCAATCCAATATTGGATGACAGAACTCTTTTGTCAGAAATTTCAAACAAAAACAAATTGACATGGGAAGGAGGGAGGCAAAAAAAAATAGTTGTTCTTATTTCACTCAAGCAAAATAAAGGTTCAGGGCAGGAACCAGTGGAGAGCTTTCCATCAACTGTCACAATAAAGCCAGGCTAGAACAGAGATCAGACATGGAAAAAGTTTCTGTCAACACAGTTAAATTTTAGCAATACGAAGGCAAGGAGTGCAGTAATCCTAAAGTAAAGGCTTCTTACTGACTCTAACTATAACTCTAATAGTTTGTATTACGTACAAACATCCACTACAAGCAACCTAACATTATCTCACGATTATGCACATATAAACTAACAATTTTCCCTTTGTCATGATCATAAAAAAGTCAGTTCTGGATGAGAAATGATGACACAAAAAAGACTTGACCTTGAAGAGGAAAATTAACTAAATTTAAATATTTTTCCTTATTCACAATGGAAAAAACATGAACTGGTAGGGAAAGTATTTCATGCTCAGAGCCCATTTGAAGGTCAGCAAAGCAGAAGCTCTAACTACCGAGAAATAAATCACTGGGACTCATTAGAATTTCTCTCAAGCCATATCTTTTAGGAAGACTAGGGAAAAAAAAAATGCTTAAGCTAAATGATAGCAAAGAGATCCATAAATGTCAAAGAACTCCAGACAAGTTAAACTGATTAGACATAAGGTAGCACAGCAGATTACAACATRATCATTCAAACCAATAAAGGAAGTGAGCACAGTGTTATCTTTGATAAATTAGTTAATGTTAGAACAATCCAAACTTCTCAAGCATAATCCCTCATCTCTGGTTAAATTTGAGTGATTTCAGCTTTCAATGTTGAGCACCTTCTCTCTAATTACATAAGCACATATCTAGCCTCTCTGAAGAGCCTATAAAGAGCTAACTGCCATAATAAAAACAACTGTGAAAAGATTTCCCTGATYAGCCATTTGATGCAATGAGATTCTGGTGTTCCCAATTTGGTGTGCCTCCAGGAGTTGCGGTAAAAACTGCTTTAGAGGGGAAAAAAAAAAAAAAGCTGCATTTGAGGTCTTCGCAAACATTTTTAATTTCTTCATCCATGCCTAAGTGTTGATGTAAAATCCTGTCTTATCTACAAAATAGATACACTAAGTACATTAAGAAATAAAGTGTCATTTGTGTGTAATAAGAGACTTTATCCCAGTTTTATAGCCAGGTCCCAAGTAGGCTAATAAAGTCTATTCATCTATATTTCCCGTGCAATTTTGAGATGATAGTTTTATTCTTTACTTCGTTTTCTACACGGCTGAATAATAGTGTTCAGCTGAATTGGTACTTTACCACCACAAGAATCCCCAAGCACTAAAGATCACTCACTCAAGTGGACAAACATGGATACTTCTTCAGACAAACCAGCTTTCAAAACTCATTTCCAAAAGATAGACAGATAAGCAAGTTAATTGTCAGAAAGGGTTGATTTGCAGTGGGGAAAAAGAAGGGACTATAAGTTCGAGAAGAAAGAATCCAGCCATTTCAGAGCACAGAAAGCATGTCCATACTACAGTGCCAAAATCAACATAGCTGTATTAGCAAGCTTGAGAAGGAACCTAAACTGGCCCACGCAGATTACTTTATCAAAACTGTTATAATGCTGTGACAGGTATTCCAGCTTGTTTTGAACCCTTTACTGGAAAGCATAGACATATGCTAGGACAGAAACTTATTCAGAGAAGAAAGTAAGATCACTGCAAAGGGCAGACGTCCCTTTGCAGACAACCACCGCCAGTAATATGTTGAATGTGGATGTTCTTACTCACACCAGCTGTGTTTCCCTCCTGTTTAGTATGACTTATTGCAGGGCAGTACTAGCAGACTGTAGGTACTGCTGCTAAGAAGATAACCAGATTTCTTCGTCAGTGCTTCACCACTTCAGAGTATTTACACCTCTAAGGCTTGCTGCTTGGCTCTGCCCTGCAGAAGACCACGCAAGTCTGAGGAAATAGGACTAGCAACTGCAGGGTTTAAAAAAACCCTATGGATTACAAATTACATTCAGAAATGGTGAGAATAATCAAACATTCTTACCAAGAAATGAATTAGAGTAAGACTATTCTGCATTTTTTAGGGTAAGTCAGGTTTGATCTACTGACTTAAAAATGTAAGTCAGTGGAAAGCTTTGTAACAGTGGAAGTAGGTCACAACACAAAAGTTTAATTTGTTCTTCCGACGGGAGCAAGAGTGGGACAGGGGAAGAAAGGATAAACAGAGTGAGTAAAGTCAGCACAGAGCACCCTTAGAAGTGTACAGTACTCCCTGAAGGCAACCATGGAGCCACTGAATGCCACCTGACGCAGCTTTGCAGAGAGATGTGTCAAAACAAGCATCCCCCCCATCAATCTCCTGCTGGGGTGAATGGCCAGATTAGCCAATGTGAGGAAGAGGTCCCATGGCTTGGCAGGGCACGAGGTAGGGAGGGTTTTAATTAAAAGGTGTGAGAAAAAGCTTAGCAAGAATCTCAATACGAAGTTCTGCAATTGGGCACATTTTTTGTACCTGTGTTACGTCAATGGAGTGGATTGAGAGGACATATTTTACGTAACATTCGTCAAGTGTTGTCAGCTTCCAAAAGTTACGCATAAATAGAGGATATATTCAGGCACTTTATCATTCATTATCAATGTTTCAGGATTCCAGCGACAGACTGAGGGGCAGTAGTCACAGAACTACTACTGTTTTGGTACACCTACATCATCACAGGTAAGAATACAGCAGCCCTGAAATTTTCAGGGTAGGGAGCACAGACTATTTTTGAAGGAAATGTTGACATAAACTGCGGTTAATAATTTCTCCTGWACCAAAAGTTCTACCTCGTCTCCATGTAAGAATGATAGGTACTTCTCCAGAAGCCAAGCACAAATCCAGATTCTAATCTATTTGCACATCTATCTATTTCTCTTAAGCAAATTAAATAGCAAATATTACATATAACAAAATAACAAAATTACTGTTTTTTTTACAAGAAAAGGGCTGCTCTCATGTATTATCTGAATACAGTTATCATTGCAAGTTACCCATCAAACCAACATGCACAGCTTCAGGAACTCAGGGTGCATCTGTACTCCAAAGAAGAAAGCTGCTTTACACTTTTTTCTTTTCTGGCTTGGTGATTGTGGTTGATATTTTCCCTGGACAAAAACCAGGGAAGATAAGAAAATATGAGGTTTAATATCAGCTGGTGGCTCAAGTTCAAGCTAATAGAGGGCTTTTGGATGAAGCTGAACTTCATCATTGCCTGCTGTATACAAGTTTTGGCCAGTCTGAGCTAAGAACTCCTCCCTCCGCTTTGCAGCTCAGACGTATGCAAATATATCAACACTGCAAAACTGTTCCCATTCCTGAACTCAGCAGTTAGCTCCTGGGGCTTTTTAGATAGCAGAGGGATAAACAGCAGGGCGCTCAGCTCTGGAAGCCTACTGTGCAACTGCATATTGCCCTGCTGTTTCGAGCAGCTCTCCAGCCCCACAGATAACCAGAGCTCCCAGTCTAATAAGAGCTCTGTTGCCATAAGCACTTTCTTTCAGTAACGTACTACAGCCTCATCCAGTCTTTTAATTCAAGACCCCAGAGAGAGGACAATCATAGAAACATGTCTTCCCCACTGCCCCCCACCCCATATGCTTGTTATGGCCAATATAAATTTTCAACACTCCACATAAAACCAGAAAAGAAAGCCAGTCTTGGGGCTGGTGCCAGCACAGTATGCTCTTCGTAACAGTTCTCTAAGTAGAAAACATCCTGTTTTTAGTCAAGGCAATGGAGAAATCTTAACGATAAAATCCCTTGCATATTTGAATTCTTAGGGCAGAAGATTTCCAAATTTCAAAAATCTAAAATTTACTTTGTCCAGATGGAATYAAGAACTACTCATTTGCTCAGAAGTTGGTACAAACCACAAAATGCAGTGTACAGTATTGGTGATGAAATACTCATTACATTACACTTAAAAATAAATGTTATTTTGAAAAAGCCACATGTGTGAAGTCCACACAGCAAGGAGAATGAACAGATTGTCCAAAGTGAGGAAAAAAGTATAAACAAATCATTATCAACTTATGCCTGTTTCATAATTTCACTGGGAAAAAAAAAAAAAAAGTACTTTTGATCTCAAGTTTCTCCTGTTTAAATGAAGTGATAGGCAATGGGGAATGCTTGCTTTTTTTTCTTTTTTTTAATGTCCTCCAATTTTTCTTCTTTTTTTTTTTTTWAAAAACAGGACCAGGAAAAGTCATATAAGCAACTTCTAAATCATGCAAACATTTATTTAAAACATTATTAGCATTTTATTTTTAAATAAACATACAGAAATCACTCAGAACCATCTAACATAGTATGATAAATAAGAGCTAATATGCAAGGTACACTAGCATCCCTGACAACAAGGGTTTATGAAAAAACTGTACCTTTCTGCTTTAATAACAAGCTAGCAAAGGCTGGATCTATACTGTTTTGTAGGGTTTGATTATTCCAAGTAATCAACAAAATATGCTGGAGATGCGGAGTTTGCAGAGGTTGCACATGTATTCGATTGGCTTAAAGTAGCCTAAAATTTTGCCCTCTGAAAAATTCCACTGACGTGAATGAAACTATGCAGTAAGAATAAAAGGGCAAAAACTCTCAAAGAATGATGACTTTATTGTTAATATACACATCTGCCAGTCTCTGTAGGATTTGGGTCTACACCCTCCTCAGTTCCTTCCCAACAGCTATTACTCTATAGGATTAAAAGGAAAATATTGAAGTTATGAGATGAGTGAACTATCCTCAAATTATAGAACAAAAATGCAGATCCCAGTGTCTGCAATGATTGTGGTACCATCTAGTGGAATAACAATAGTTACACAAGCAGTAACTGCAATCTAGAGGTCAAAGGGTAGAAGGAGAGTTTGAATCTATAAGAAAGAAAATAAAGAAAATACACCTGTGGTGCAGCACAGAAGATGGCAAATTTGTTTCCAGAGACAGTAGAGTGTACAATATTCAAAACAGTGAAAGGCATTGGTAGCAATTCATTTGAAAAGCTGCATACAATTCTGACCACTGTTCATGAAAACACTGATTTAATCTGGAGCAGGTGCTACTAGGATGATGTCAGAAGTAGAAATAAATAGTAGTGTCAAAAATTACGGTATTATAGAGTAAAGTAGCTCTTTAAGAACATGTCAGAGGCATAAGAACCTGGAAGGAAGAAAAGCTGTTAAGAGTAAAGGACAATGATGGCAAGTAACCAAGTAGGTATAAACCACTCATGAGTGCATTATGAGTTGCTAAACTGTCAAACCCTCTGGGGACTGGGGTTGAGAACAGCCTTCCTGTAGAGTGGAATGAGAAACAACCTAACTAGCTTGAAAATGGAGCTGTAAATTCTCATAAAATACAGCTTTCCATGACAGATGGACGTTGGAACTGCTGATCTAGGAAGACTCTTATCTATGTGTTGTATTTCCAGATCTTTCATTTTCATTCTAGATTTGCAATCCATCTCCAAGCAAGACCTTGGAAGGAGTAATTCCAACTGCAGAGCCTGAATCTGAACGCATCCTACAGCGAGCATATAAATCCCTGSTTCTGCTTATTGACTTTCAGGCAGCCACCGATTTTTATAATGCATTTGATTTTTCTCTCTGCTGAAGTTGTTTTTCGATAAGGTCATGTAGTATCTCTTCACATGTTCAATTTCCAGACGGGCTGAGTTTCATCACTTACATACTTAAATGGACCTTTAATCAACCTACTTGATTTTTCTTTTTTGAAACTTCATGCATTACGCTCATACAGTACAGAAATGAATTGTACTAAAATTACAGGTCACCATGAATCTGTCTATGTGATTTTCTTAGCCATACTAGCAGTAAGATTCTTCATATAGATTGTGATCAAAACAGACAGGCAGTAGTCTCAGACTGCACAGGTTTCATCACTAAAGAATGCTTTAAAGAAGGACAGCAACTTAATAGCCTCTGGAGCTCTAACAAGTTAGGTTTGTACAAAAGGACACAGAAAAATGTTAATACAAAGATGAGTTATGCTGCCTGGATACTGAAATGAAATATTTGCATTTCTCATTACAACAGATTGTTTTAATATATGCTTGAATAAAAGTGTATAGATTTGAACACTAATAGATCCTTCTTTTGTATACATTAATTTACTGCAATAAAGGGGATTGGAATTAACTTTTCTATCTGTATCTGGAAAGTTTAGATACAATTTTCTGCTAATAACTGGATGGCTATTTGTTGGAAAAACTTTTATTTATTAGGAGCTTTAAAGAGTATGTACCCGGGTTTTTTCTAATTGTAAGATTGCTTGATCAGATGGAAACTAACTAGCTTTCACTATCTATAACACCTTTCTTTCACTGAATGGAAGTGAATATTCATTTCTACAAAATAGACTTAATCTTCTATAAATACTGAGAAAAAGTCTAAATAGTATCTTAGTATTTTGACTAATGAATCAAGAAATGCAACTCATTTGACATGTGCTACTCCTTCCCCTTTATCGTCTTCTTGTGCAAGGAGTGCAAAGGGTCTTTTCCAGGTATCGTGTGGCACACACTGCCACATTTATATGTATCCTGGGAGACAAACTGAAGAAATGCGTTGCAAAAAGATTAGGGCTTGTTCTTCTAGATTTTTTGCTCCTGTGAAATACCCCTGCCTCCACCAATAGAAAAAGAGTTCAGGTAAGCCGGTTTTATATGTCTAACAGGAACTAAAACCAGAAGTAATAGAATAAATCATAGAAAAGGGTGTTTCCATGGAAATTTCCCTTACTGTTGGGTTTTTGCCTGACAGCTTGAGAGATTCTGTGACACAAAAGTTCAAACAGATCAGCACTTCAGTTTTTTCAGCTTCTACTATAGAAATATCAGGCCCAGAGTTTACTTGGTTTTTAGCAGAGCAGTGAGAGCTCTCTGCAGTAGCACACCGACAGCAAGTAGGGCTCGACAGCCTCTCCTGAAGGTGTGAAAGGCCAAAGTGCGTCTCCCTGCCCTTTGCTGGGGAGGATAATTTGAATCTATGGCATACGGCATATACAACCAGTTCTGTCACAGCTGCAAAGATGTACTCATTCGTAATTCATTTTCGTGTGTGCTGTTGCTTTTTTTTTGCAGTTACACAGTGATACCCGTAGAGGGTACTCATGGGTAACCCAGAAGTTAACAGCACCAGGACTGGAGTGCTGCTTCTTAACTACCTGTAGTAGTCACAGTAACTTTACTGCAGTTTACAGTCTGTAAGTTTGCTTTGAGGCAGATCAAACAGACATTACAGTACCAGTCAAGAGTTTTAATTCTAGACTTACAATAGTCTCCCCTAATCCAAAAATATTTATATTGGAAATGTTTCTGTTGTAAGTTACCTACACAGAACTGAATGCACGGGGACTTCCTCATGCTCCTTCTATCCCCTCCAGCTCCTTGCATCCCCTTCTCCAAATGAGCCAAGTGCTGAATCTTTCAAATTCAGATCCTGAGCCACATCCAGCAATTAGCTCCTGTCTCAGGGTATTAAACAGACATGCCTTAGAAATGCAACTTCACGGGCTGCTGTGCCAGGCCCAAGACCTGTGTTTAACCTCCCATTTCCCCCAGAATCTCCTCAGTGCAACTTTTTTTTTTTTTTTTCCCCAATCCTCAGACCTCCTAGTAATCATTACAGCACAATCAGGTGGGCACACGTGTTTCAGAGGCTCTGCCAGGGACTTTTGGAACACACACCCTTCTATTTATTTATTTTAATGTAATTCGATGAAGAGCAACAAGACTTCCTTACTCTCAGCCCTTTGGCTCTTGGTTGATTCATCCAGGATACCAGAATCTGTTCTCTATTTTCTTCACACAGTCTGTAGGTTCTTTTTCTCTATTCCTGCAAGGAAAGCTTTCTATAGCTTGTTACAAACAACTTCCAAAGCAATTTCTGCTACTCTAACATAACTTAATGGAGAAGATATGAAAGAGGACGTTCTTTTAGCTCACACTGTCCAGAATAGGTAGCATTTTGGCCAAAGTCACTCTTTATTTCTTCTAGGAAACTATGAAATGGTATGTGACATAGTCCACGTAAAAAAAAAATTGCTGACCTAATTCACAGTAAGCATTAAAAAGTTCATAGTTGCAAATCTGAACCTTGCTATATCAACAGATTTGTTCACATTGGCTACTAATATGAACAGCTTAAACAGTGCCACTGCCCTGTCCTTTGCCACTGAAACTAATGAGGCAAAGCTTCCAAACTGCAAACAGCTTTACAGGCATGGGGGAAGAGTGGATCAAACACACTCTCCAATTCATGCCACCACACTGCCTTTCCTCAGGCATGCTGTCTGTATGGCACCGCAGCTGGGGCTCCAGCATCCGGATGAGACATCCCACTAGAAAAAGCACTCATTCCAGAGAGGAAGCATTTATCTGTATGCCAGCCTGAGTATCCTTTCAGTCTGAAAATCTGAAGCAGCACAAGTCACTGACTGCTAAGAAAACATCGCTGTATGCTGCCTTACCTCTTCGCACTTTTGCTGGTGGCTGCTGTTGGCCCTTAATACACACTGGTAGATACACCAGTATACTTATATGGGGTGGCCATCACAAAGACGACAACAGAAATACTCACTTTCCTCATGAGGAAAGTAGCTGGTTACCACTTGGACCCCCCTTTTCACCTTATGACAACAACATTAGTTTCTGTATCGTACAATGGTATACACAAGGTAAGTACTGGTCAGGGTCTCTCTCCATTTAATAGGACTCAGGGCTGGGACAGGAAACACAACACACGAATACAAACAGACAGTGAGTAAAAGAAGTCTATTATCTTTGTGCGAGTGCATAGGTAAATTTTGCTGTCTTTAGTTTTCATACAGACTCATTGAAGGACTTTATATGAGCTGCAAATATTTGGTAACAATAATAACATACTAATAAAATGCTAATGCTTCTCTGCACACTATGTACAGTACTGTACATTGATTTATTCATCCAACCAAAAAATAAAACACCAAAACTTGTCTAGGTCTTGTTTTCTCATCTTCCAATCCTTTTTTTACCTTCATTTTGCTGCAAATAAATGAATGTCAAAATGAAATAGAAACAAGCTAATTACATAATAATTTAAAAGAAATCCAACTTCTCAAATTAGTAACAACCTACCTTCAGCACAGCATAATCTGATTATTTCTCAGACACCAACCACACTGACCACAAACTTTTCAATCCGTAAAAAATCAGGCTCTCAATCTGCATATAAATCATACTCCTGAATGGAATCACTTAGGAAAGAAGCAAGCTTAGTGGAGCCTTTGCATTTTTACTACAGGAAAAAAAATCCCTATCTGCAGCAGGTGGAATCTGTAAATTAATCATTCCACAGGTGCCACAGTGGGCCAGACCTGTAAGAATATTTAGGGACTGTGAGAGAAGTACTCTTCAAAATCATAGCAACTATTGTAATTGCCTAAAGGTATACACAGAGAGATATACCAGAATTCTCRAAAACCTTCAGATACCTGAGCACACACCCAACCCACTCTCACAGGCAGTTTGAGGGCTGCAAAAGTGAGGGAGTAAGTAGAGAAGTAGTATAAGTCAGCCTCCCCCAGCAAGCAGCTGGGAAAGAGCGTTGCAGAGTATCTCTGGCCTTCAAACACTCCTGTTTGGGCTGGGAAGGACTGATACGTGTAGCAAGCATGATCTCTCCCACCCGCTGCTTCAGATAAGGCTGGAGGAAAGAGCAGTGAAGTGCTGGGTCACTGCATGGTGCTTGCTGGTTTGAAGGAATCCCAGAAAGAAGTACAGAGGTTAACATGGACATGGAGGCTCCAACTACACCATACAGCACAACTTGTTTGCTACAGTCAGCCACACAGGATTATGCAGCTATCAGTTGTTATAGGGTTTCCAGTCCCAAGTACTACTCTCCACAGGCACGCCTGTGGTCAGCATCTTTCCACTGCAAAGAGAAGGACAAGGGGCCATGCCTAAATTCTCAGTCTGAGCACAAGCATCTAGGCAGTTTAGGCTTACCCTATCGTTAGCACAATCAAGACAGAGCTGAAATGTCTCATTTTGTGATGAGTGCCTGCTGCTGAGAAACTGGGTATACCCTAATTCAGTGGTTTGAAGTGTTTACTAAATATGCAGAGGAGGCAGGTGGAGTTTGTAGACGGGAGGGTAACGTGTGGGTACCAACAGGTGCTTGCCTTTAAAGGTCAACTGCAAGTAGATAGCAAGCCACACTCTTGGCTGAAAAGAAAACAGTAAAACAAAGCAAGCTACTCTTGTAATTTCAGTACTGATTTCTACTGGAATAGTCAAACACTAGATTTTATAACCAGATTGACTTTTTAAACTCTCAGAAGATGCCACATCTTGCAGCTGGTTCTATCTAGGTAAATGCTGTTGCATTATGGAGCTCTGGGTAAAGGCCTCAAGTAATCCTGTATCCACACAGGACATAGTAGTTTCAACTTGCGCATAACTTTATAATGCTCAACAAGTACTTGTGTTATTAGTATTTACCAACAAACTATATCTCCATTCCAAGCAAAGTTTTTTATCATGAATTAGATTTTGGAAAAGAAGATGTATTAACATCAGAATTAGTTACATCTAAGCAAAACACTGTATATTAATTAACCATGAACTCCTTTGCTGTTTAAGCACCAGAGTTAACAGCATGAGGGTCAGCTAATAAAGAAACTCTTAATTGTTTTCAAGCCTAGACTCCTTTAAAATTAAAGCAAATCCACTGTTCCTGTAAGAAGCTGAAGGTTCTTGCAAGTCAGCCACAAAGACAGCACTGAGGATAGTTTTGCAATCCTAAACAAAGACTGAGGATTCAGAGCTCAGTCTGACCAAGCCCTCAGTGATACAGTCAGTAGGCTGAGGAAGTGATTATTCTCCTCATTCAGGCCACATCTGCAGTACCGAGAAGCCCAAAACTGGAGTCAGTACAAGACAGACACTGACATCTTGGAGCAAGCCCAGCAAACAGCTATCAAGATGGTCGGGGGCTGGAACATGTGACATACAAAGAGTGGCTGAGAGAGATATGTTGGTTCAGCCTTGAGAAATTTCAGTCTGGCTCTTTGTGCTCTCTACAGCTCCCTAATGGGAAGGTGTAGAGAAAGTGGAGTTTGACTCTTCTCAGGGACAGAATAAGAGGCAAGGGACAAAAGTTAATATAAATTCTGCATTTATATTCCATGTAAGGTTCTAGTGCTCTTAGGCTGAGACGAATTTTTCTACTTGTGTTTCTTCAATATTAGCAAAAAAATTTCTAGTGTAAAGATGCCACTCAGCAAGAGTAAGGCAACCAGAACCTGATCCTTCATTGAAGAACAATATTTATTATAATTACAGTTAGCTTCTTTTTTATGAAGCATGAAAGCAAGGAAGAGAAGTTTCATACAAGCTCGTGATAACATTCACATAGGAAGGACAACTCAGTCCAGCTAGATTTATGAAGTTGTCACAGTTTAATTAAGCACTGGTCAAATGTAGCTATTTTACTCAACTAAATTAAAGGCTAGATGCAAAATCAATTTTTTCCTAAAATTGATGCATGCCATCTGCAAGAGAGAGGCGTTGTTAAACAATAATGGGCTCATGTACATCAAGCCCATCTGTATTGCAAGGATATCATTAGTTTGGGAAGAAAAGCAGAAAAGCCTGCTTTTAAAGCCACATCACGTATGCATACAGAACAAAGAAGGGATGACCTTCAATACATCTCTGTACAAGAACAACCTCCAAGACCAAGGAAACACTGTTGAACTCTCTTAGTAGGCACTCCTATGAACTCTTCCTTCAAGTAATAAGCTTTATCATTGACAGAAGGAAATAGGAAGCACATCTATGAATGCTTTGGCTCTCCTGACAACTATGCAGATGTCTGGGGTCTACCTGGCACAAAATAAAATGATGGTTTGATCCTCAGCACTAGCTCCAATCATGGGTTTGCTCTAACATCCTGTGTATGTGATCTGTTAGAGCTCCATTTCTCTCCCTCGCAGCTAATACATGGCCCAAAGAGCTTCCTCCTGAAAATAACTGATCTTTCTGTACTACAATGTCTACACAGAGAAGGGTGTTGTACTTTTGTATTGTATAAATATCTTCCTTAAATGCTGTTATGTGCACAAGGTGTTCTTCATTTTTGCTACAGCATGGAAGTTTCACATCCAGTTCCTTCCCCTTTCCATTCATGCAGGAGCAGCGAGGAAGATACCACCCATGTGGTTTGTGTTGCTGACTGGAAAGACATTGTTTTTTCTTTTGCTGCTGCTGGCTGCTTCAGTTGCTGGCATTCCATAAAAGACAAAACTCATGTTATCGTCATCCCTGCCATGCACACACAAACATTCTGCGTCCCTGGGCCTGCAGAGAGTCTGTGCAATATTACCACAGGAGCACCTCTTTCCTCTGTTCACCACCAGCTTCAGAACCCCTACTGTGAGATAGTCCAACTTTTATCTTTGCATGTATCTTCTTTTTTAACATATACATGATTTTCATGCATCAAATCGAAGATGATTTCGTTCATGAGTAGGTTTACATGGGGAATTTAAGTTCTGTTGCAGCATAGCTTATATCTACATTCATAACACATCTACATAGAGTTCAGAATTCAACACCAGCCCCTATGGAATGAGCCTGTGGAGGGAACCAAGGAGCCCAAGAGCTTTCACTGACTGCACCTACAAGTAGGAAGAGAGAAAGTCCTCTTCCCCAAAGTGTTAAACCTCCTCAGTACATAGCATATCCCATATGTGATGCTCTTTGCTCAGTAAAGGAATAATATGGCTCCGTAAAAGCACAGCCTGTTTATTAGATCAGTAAGAAGTGTAAAGCATAGCTAGACTTTATGATTACAGCAAAAGTATAAAAGTTACTGTGTTTAAGAAACTTACTTTTCTGGTCTTTCAAAGATAATGCAGGAATTGATGCCCTCCACCAGCTCCCTATGACAAAGTCAGCTTCTCCCACCCTGGTTTATTCAAACATAGTAATTTCTGAGTTCTCATTTGGAACAACGTTTGAAAATATCAGTTGAACGGCCAAGAGACCTGAAACATGGCTGAGCAGGCCAGATGGATACATTTGAACTGCATTTCTCTGAAAAGCAGGTGGGAAAAGACTATTATTAATCCCAGCTCATCAGTCTGGCTATTTTAAGACATGTTTGTCTCCTTATTACCTTAACAACATTTTGGTTTCGCAAGAGGGAAAATTATTCCGGGCATAAATTATTCTGGGCATAAATTGGAAGTCTTGTTTACCACTTGCCTATATCCAGGAGGGAAGCTGCTGCTTTGCACCAGGTGAATACTACCTACCATAAATGAAAAGATACATACTCTGCTGGAGTTACCCATGCAACAGGTTCATTTATGCCTGTAATATAAATGAGGAGAACTATCTTTATCTCAGGGAAACTACCCCAGAAAAACATAGATAACAGGGACACTTTTTCTAGGAAGGTAGAATGGATGGCTTTTGGACTACTTCCAGCTCTGTAAAAAGGAAGTACATCCTAGGTAACATCTAGTCTGTGCAGAAGATCTTGCAAGTACCTATGAGCAAAAGTAAAAGGACTGAAACATCAAGAACTGGGATGAGAAAAACAATCTTTGTTCCTATAACCATTCTGAGAGTCAGGGGAATTGGAAAGACAAATTTAGGAAAAGAAATTTGAGCTAGCTGGTATTACTCAACTGTAGTGGTATGACTCACATGACTGGATATTAAACTCATTGGTTACAGACTATTTAAGAAAGACAGCAAGGATATTATGTGGTTTAGAGTTACAAACGATTCAGAAAGACAGGGCCTTGATTGTATACTAATTCATGTATTAAATTGTAAATCACAAAATGGGATAATGCTAAGACAATGTAATAGGCTACTGAATAGGCTGAGGAAATAGAAATAGCAGTCCCCCTACCTGCTAAAACATTCAGGAAAAAAATGTGTCCATGTACAGAATGTCAATTTAGGAGGTTTGTAAGTAGATCAAGTAGATGTAATTATACTGATGCTTTCCCCATGCAGAAATAGAATACAGTTCTGATTAATATAGATACTGGGTGTTTTAAAAGATCCAGTCTCTCAAAGCTGAAGACAAAAATTGGATGGAAAGAGATATTTAAATACAAAGAACTGGAAGGAATTACCTCTGCTATTGCATGGTCTTTCCAGTGTCACAACAACCATGTTCTTGAATTAGTTGAGCATGCTTCACCAAAATGTCTACTCCACCTACTCCATATGTTACAGGCCTCAAAAAAATACAATGGTTTCTGCCGATATGATATGGGTGGAAATTCTTTCTTAACTCGTCATCTGGGGATCAATTTAATTTTGAGTACTGGAGAAGACATTAAGCATCTATAAGGCCTATAATACTAACAGCACCTCGCCAAATATCCCTCCTGTAGCTGTAGTCAGTTACTAAGTATTTATAGGAAGGCACTCTTTGCCTTTTTCTGCAKCTCATAAACAATGAAGAAAGAAGAAAATATCTCCTGCACCACAAGGTGATCAGTAGAAATCCTGGGACTGATACAGTTTGGTTTAATAACCAGAACACATAGTGATCAGGAATCCTTGAAACCCTCTTTGGGATACCAGAAAAAATGTGAAAGGTAATTGGAAATTGGTAAAGAAGGCTTTCCTAGATGCTCCAAACTGACAATCATCACTGAAGGTGGCTGTAATTATAAAAAACAGTATCAAGAGGAATGAAGATATTTGTAATAGCTGAGTATGTATGTGGGTATGGAAAACACTGGGCCAACAGAAAGAATAATATTGGCTAAAAACACAGATAAAGGAAAGAGAAAGTTAAAGAAATCACTGGAACTCCATGGCCACTAAAATTAGAGATGAACGGATGGAATTACTTGAGCTTACCAGACAAAAAATCTTAGCCAATAGTAAAACTATTGAGCATGTCAACTGGTAATGGCCACCATCAGAAAAATTTATACATCAATGTTTTTTTATTGAGCTTGGAGTGATGTTGAATTTGGAATTAGTTCATCTTCCAGTGAAAATTACATAGTTTTTATTCCAAAAAGAATTGAGAGGATCTTAAACACTTTGTAAACTACATTTTTGTAAATTTGCAAAATGGCAGGCTAACATCAACCACAGGCAAGATCATGAAAAGACTGTGCCATTGGGAAAGTATTACAATGTTATGACACAATGAACACAAAAAATCTTGGCTTATGGAAGCACTGGGTAGCTGATATATCAGAAGAAGTATCTGTGAAGGGGAAATGGGCGTTTTTAATTGGATCAGTTCAAACCAAAATTTGACAAAAACTAGTGTGAACTCCTAGCAATATTTGCATTTATCAGTATAATTCATTGGAGAGGTAAATGAGATGTGAACTGATCAGTTATATAGGCTGGACTGGGTGACTTCTTGAGATATGTTCATTTCAGCAACATCACTTTAACACAGTTAAATGCTATGCCATAGAGACACTGACTGCAAGGCAAACTGTTAGGGTAGAAGATTGTATCCTGGAAAGCAGCAACACTAAAAAGCATACTCGAACACATGCTGCCTGTGCAAGAAGCTAAATGCAATTCTCAGATGCATTAGCAGGAAACCTGAAGGTGGGAGTAGGGAAGTAATTTCATACAGAAATTACAGAGCCTCTCATTGGAATAATCTTACCAGATCTGGTATCAACACTTTCTTCTAATAAGGAAGCTCACAACTTGGAAATTTTTCACATAGACCTGCAATGAATTATGGTGAAAGATTGAGGAAGCTCAATTTATTTTGCCTGTTCAAAAGATGTTGTAAAATACATGGGGCAGAAAACTTTCCAGTAAGATCAGAGACTTGTGTGTGAGAGTGTGGTACTTCATGAAAAATGCAATCTGTCCAGGCTTATAGTACATGGAAAAATTACTTGAACTCCAGGCTTCTGAAAACAGGATTTTTGAACCATTTATTGCTTTCTAAATTTCTGTTGGAAAATCAAAATTATCTATGGATTTTTGGCTGGAACTAGTCAAGAGGCAAATTATTCATACTCCATATAAGTATCAAAGAAATTTCCTTCTGACAGACAGTGTCTCTGTAGTTTAGAAAAAAGGGTGTACTTTGGTAAAAAAATAAATATTTTTTGCCTTTTGTCGTAGTTTTGGAAACATGGGAAATTTGACCAATCCTCTATCTTTTGAAAAGTTTCTTGTTACACATCTTGAGAAATGGAAGAGAATTTTAGTGAACAGTTAGTGTACAACAAATACATTTTATACCCTGCTAACATATTGTACTTATGTCATATTCAGAACCTTCACTCCTAAAAACAAAACTCTGTATTACCCAAGTTAAAGGAAAACTAGTTACTAGTGCTCATCTTCTGATCATTCAGGACAGGTCATTAGTAGATAAAAAAAGCACATTTGCTTAAACAAAATGTTAYGTTACCAAGTGAGTCCTGTTACCTTTCCAGTAATGGCAAAACCATCCCACCCCACCTGTATCATTACTTCACTGAGATTTGGTGAGGTAGATTTACTACCAATCTTAAAAACACCTTAATATTCCCTGGAGCTGAATTAGAGAGTGACTATAGCAAAAGAATTGCAAAGGCATGCAAGAAGAATATGAAGTCACTCCGTTTAGGACTTGTAAAAGAGTCCTAGGATCTTGGATTTGTAGTCAGATGCCTGGAAACATAAGTAACCATGATCCACGGGGAAGAAACATAGGAGAAAGCACTCTTTTGTAGATGACAGAAAGGAAAATCTTGTAAGAAACACTTTCTTTCATGAATTTCACACTCTCAGGATCTGAAAGCTAAATCAGGAGGGAATGATTTGAATTTGCTTATGTATGTCAGCAGCTACTCATTTAATAATCACTTTTACAAGCAGTGAAAGAGTAGGGCATATATATTCTCAGAACTACAAATTAACTTAAACCAGAATTTTGATTTATTGGAGGCCTTTGTTGTTCATATACGGAAATATTTGACTCATACAGATGATTTTTTTTCAACACAGGGAAGATGCACTTCTTTATAAACACATGCAATGTCGTTTAAAAGTACACTGTATGTATGTTGAATGGACAGTGTCTCTGCATACAAAAAAATCCGTGTTTTGTTTCAGACAAAATCTGAATTGACTTTGCCACTGATTTTCATTCAACAACAAGGCAGCCTGCTTCCTGTAGTGCAGAAACTGAGAGTGGTGTTGAGTCAGATTCTTTTAACAGGTACAGTAGCATAAATTCTGGATTAGTTCCATTACAAATTGAAGTAACTGAGAGCAGTATTCGGTTTATCATGCTTTTGTTTCTGAGAACTTCACGTATCCCACAAACCCTGCTTGAATTGTTTTCTTAAGAAAATGTAACTGCAGAAACATAAAGGTAGGAGCCTATGAAGGCATGTTAGCTGCGTCCTTGTGAGGGATTGCACAAACAAAAGAACATAAATTCTTCCTGAAAATTGTTTCCTCTTGGAATTCACAGTCTGAGACTATGGAACATTTTCTGTGGTGACTTTGAACTGTGACTTATTTCTGTTTTGGTGGAAAATGCCAAATTTGCTGTTTAACTATTTTTCTTTTTATATTATAGTGAAGATTCTTGATTAACAGCTGCACTGTCATATTTACCACTGCTTATTTTCTGTCCTGTGTGAAAAAAAATACATCTGTGATCCTTTCTTACTTCTTCTAAAGCATGTGTTTTTAGATAAGCAATGAAAGGGAAGAAGCCACATACATTTTTAAAAAAAACATGAAAATGTTCATTAGTAATATTTTAAAATGAGATAACAGGATGGTTTTCCTGTGTAGGAAATACCATTAAAGAATCCAGGAAAAATTATCCGCTGAGAGTGCAATCACATGATTCCCACAGGGAAGGAAAAAGCCTGGTTGTTTAAGGTCACAGTTCAAGAGACAGAGCAGTTGATGTCTGTATCCCATCAAAACTGAGATCTTGAACTGAGCTTGTAAGACATTCTAAAATTATATCACAATGACAAGGTGAGATTGCATGGTTGGGCCACAAGGCTAAGAAAAAAAACCTCAACATTTTGTATGTCAGATTGTTCCTGGGGAAAACAAATTATTAATAATATAGTAGTGATTTTCATAATCCAGGTTTTCAAATTTTAGCTGAAATATATTATTGTAAGGAGTAACATTTGTGCAATTGGCTGTGACAGTACTCTCAAAGTAGAGACATGCATCTCCACTCTTCCAAATGGATTATGTTAGGAAAATAGTTTCAAGTGGCAGCCATATGAAAACTGAAGAACTTCTCTTTTTAAATACCAACAGTCTGTAAAATAAATTGATTGGGAAAAAATAAGGGATTTATTTCACATGGTTTCCTTGATTTTAGATGGCACTGGATTTTCATTTGACAATATATTATAAAATTATAATTGAGGACAATGTGATGGTATGATCAGTTGTTTAATAGTATAGAACTTCCATTTGAATAACAAAGTAAAATTATGACAGTATGCTTTATATGACTTCGGTAAATGAAAATTGATATTTCCACTGAAAATATACTAACTGATCATGTTCAGCCAGATCCATAGCTGGTGGGCAGAAGCACGTTTCTATTGAAGTCACTGGCACACATTTTTCTGGATCGCAGACCCATAATCACTGTTTTTGGAACTCTGCAAAGAAAAGGAGAAGGCCTGGGAAGACCTCTCCTTGCTGCATAGCCTCTTTTCTAGTCTCACAGCATGGATTATTTCAAAGCATTGCTAYCTCTGAAAGCTGAAGTTAAATTCATGCGTATTCTCTTAACCTGATAACAATTCCTTCTAATCCAGAGGCAAAACTGATGCATTTTATTTCTTGGCCCTGTAAAATATTTATCAAGGACTCTCGGAGCAAAGAAGGAAACTCAGAGTAACCAGTGACGTGATATGGTCCATGCAGGAATAGTTTGAGCCCAGCCAACATCTCTCAGCCACTAAGTGCCGGTCTCCACAGACTCAAGCCTGCTGAAAGAAGTGTCCTTTGCCATGTGCCTTTACCCTGCTTCCGTTTCCTTTGACTGGACATAAGGGATTAATGCAGAGATAAATTAGACAGAAAGGAAAAAAACACAACTGCAATGTTAAAACCTGGAATGAAGGATGATGAAGAGTCATTTTGTGATTTTAGCCAAAAGAATACAGCGAAAAAGGTGGAGATCTTGCCAATGTAACTAATGGGTCTGTTCTGATAACAGATACATTGGTTTGCTGGTTCCAGTTTTCATTTTTGCATAATTGCTAAAACATTTTCTTTCAGGATCTTCTGCCAGCTGGCCATGTCTTCCTCTCCCTCTTCCACACCATGTAAGTCCAACGGGTAAAGCAGCACCCAGGGTGTAGGGTAACAGATTCACATCTGTGTCCAGCTTGGAGGAAGGGTTTTTTTCTTACTTGTTAGGCAAGCATCCTAAATTTTAAACAGTGCAGTATGAAGTGGAGGACCTACCCCAGTCTCTCCCTTTAAAGGGACAGCAAAATAAGAGACTGAAGCAGCAAGGGAGAAATTCAGAAGAAGTATGAGAGAGGAAAATGGAAAAGTCAGCCTGAAAAACTCAGATTCCCCAGCTCTGTTGGAAGGCTCCATTGTCACCAGCACATGGTGACAACTGATGCCTTGGGGACATGGACACCCATCCACTCAAACACATAATTGAGGAGCTGGCCCGGTGGGCATAAGGAGGAAGAGATATTAACGTAAGGAAAGAATGGTGTATAGACATCAGATCAACCATCTTCATTCCTTCTTTTCAGCATCTGGATCTGGTCTTTAAGCTTAGTGGTATCTCTGTCTTTGCCTCTGACCTTTGACACTCAAATCACAATTTCTTAAGTGCAGGAAAGAGAAAATCATTAAGGCAAAATATTTTTAACAGTGAATCAAGGAATACAGCACTGGCAATGAGGAAGGATTTGTCTAAAAATAAAATAATTAAGCATCCTAGAATAACTTCCAGACTGTTCCATTTTATAAATGAGGACTACAGGCACAATGTCTGTATCTCAACGCATATTGTCTAATACACACAAGTAAATAAACGTTGATAATCTCTAGCCTGACAGAACATGAATCGGAAAGCCTATGCTGCAACACTAATTTGATATATTGTTCTACTTCCATTTTGTTTTCTGCAGGTGCTATTGGTTGCTTTGCCTATTTTGAGAGGAAAATTTCAAAAAGTTACCCTTTCCTTGCCAGCGCAATGTTTATATTCATGCTACAACTTGTTGGCATATAATACTGAGTACTATGAATGATTATGCACTGGTGCATTTTTTCTTAATGAATGGGACACATTCAYAGAGGATTAATACTGGCCTTTAATTCTCATCCCAAAATTATTTTTAATTTTATTTGTGCAAAATATAGGAAATTCAGTTCTTACAGTGAGATTCTATTTACTTAACATTAGCCATATAAAAATTAGAAATTTGGTATAATCGGTGATCTATCCAAGAAGGCATGTAAGGTGAATTTTCTTCTATCAGCTCCTGTGCCTCTACAGTATTGGTAAAGGAAACAACTAGTTCTGAGTACCTGTTCTAAACTGCTAAAGCTAGGTGAGATAGATCTCAGCTGGCTAACAGTTGGGTAATATACACCAAGAGAAAACTGTAACAACATAGAAATCATATTTATTACCTTGGGGTAAGACTAACTTTCAGTCTTGAGGATCAGTCTTTGTCTGGTAAATTGCCACTGAGTATGACTAGAAATTAAATGAGAAAGAACCTTATTTGAGTTCATGGAGCAGATCGTCCCAAATTCAGCTGCTTTTTCAGCGGACAGAAGAAGCAACGGCCAGCAGAATCACTCTTTCTGAAGTACAACCACCAAAGTATTAGCATTATATAGACTGAAGTAGTCTCTGCCGTATTTTGGCACTTAGCAAGACAGGTAGTATTTCCTTGATTTGGTTTGCAGAATGTCAATATATTATCTTAGAAAACACATTGCTAGTTTATATTCTTTAGCTCCATAAATTACAAGAGAGCAATGAGCAATGCTGATTGTCTAATTTCTTAGTGACAGTTCCCACAAGAAGTGATACTATATGGGAAACCAGAGTATTTGTGTAATTCATGTCTACATGTACACAGGCAAAGAATGTAGCCAGCGGTGTCCACCCTGTGCACTCCCCATTTAACCATCTGAATAGCAACAGAGTTGAAAAGGGCATTTGGATATGAAAATATAAATATATAGAGCCAATTGCTGCTTTTCATGTTCCCACATAGTTGCACTAAGCCACAGTGTATTTTCCTGATAGCTGGGAGCCTGTTCCGCTGTCGTACACTGTTCCTTTACAACCCGACAGAAGTTGATGACATAAACATATCCTTTTCCCATATGCTTGGATTGTGTGTGATTTAACCTTTAACTCCTGCTTGTTGTTATAGGTGAGATGTCAAATATTTCTGGTGAGCCTTTGGCAAGGGTTTGAGTATGTTTTCATCACTCTTCCCCTAAGTAATGTAGGCTGCAGTTGGAGAAGCGTTGCAGGGAGGTCTCCCTTCCCCCATCCCTCTGGCCACTTCCTCCAAGCTCCAACAGGAAAGCGGGGACAATGCAGAGGGACCAGCCATAGGCTCACAGTAAATCTGCAATTACTTGAAATGTCACTTCCTGTTTTTGAAGCCTACAGAAGAATAAATACCCTTCTGGGCCGCGCTGCGAAGCTGAGGGGCCCCGGCGTGTGCACTCCCGGCGCTGTCGGGGCTGCGGGCGGCAGGAACACAGAGCCACGCTGCTCGGCCACTCTGACACTTCCAGGGGTGACAATCAATCTTCTTCTAGGGGCATATAAATGCTATTTGAAATGTGTAAGTGGGATTTTATCCCCACAAAGGCTGCTACTTTTGCCTTAGAAAACTCGGCTTTGATGGAGGAGTAGTTTATACACACATTAGAGGCCAATTTTCACTGCCAATCTGGAGTATAATTTATCAGAAGTCTTGGGCCATGGCAATCCCTGCCACTTTGTCCCTTAGAAACATTTGTGTAACTGTTTTCAGTAGATCCTGCTGAAAAATACCCCCACACACAGTGTTCTCCCTAATGTTTGGGGTGAATTTTTTCCAGCTGTATGCAGTCTTGAGTCCGGTTTATCACAATGACAGTCCAAAGTGGGCTTGAGCATAGGCTGCAGAAGGGGCAGAACTGGGTTAAGTCAACACTAGCTTAATGGAAAGCTACTTATAGATCTGTGGTATTAGTGTAAAGGCTATTTCAACTCTGTAAGCAGTGTCCAAGCTGTTGAATAAGAATTTGCAGTAAGTTTTGGCATCACATGAATGCTTTCCCAACCCCATGTGTTTGTACACCAAGTTCTGTGTTTTGGAGAACACAGAAGAAAGCTCAGTGAAATACTTCTTCACACCTCTAAGGAATACGGCAAGGTGCAGTTCCACTCCTACCTGATCGTGCCTTGCCAGATTCAAATATACTTAATTCATAAAGCAATACACATGCATGTTTAACTTCAACCCATAATCTGAGAACATCAGATCAGGTATAAGGGGGAAGCCAGTGCTGCTGGTTTTGAAAGGCTGACAGTGGAAAACATGTTGCCAAGGTGAGCAGATATTGAGTAAAATCAGGAACTGTTCTGTAGAGCAAGCATGTGTCACTCACTGCCTAAACTGTTTTCAGAGGAACCCTACTTCAAGAAAATTGCTTAAAGTTCTCCAGAAGTATTTAAAAATACTTTCCGTGTGTTGCTCCTGGAGAACCCTAACAAACCTAGAAATTCACCAGAATTTTTCATTTGTTGTTGTTTTCCTTATTTATATTTACCACTTGTTCTTGCTGCTTTTATCTAAATAGTCATTAAAGAAGGAAAACAAACACAGAGATGATATGAAAATTCTTAATAATTTTTTTGTTGTTGTTAGAATGCGATTGTTTTTCTGTTATCAAAATAGCCTGTACAGGACAACGAGGTGATCAGGCCCAGTCAGCATGGGTTTATGAAAGGCAGGTCCTGCTTGACTAACCTGAGTTTAACAAGATGACCCGCTTAGTAGATGAGGGAAAGGCCGTGGATGTTGTTTACCTGGACTTTATTAAAATCTTTGACACCATGCAGAAGCTGGCTGCTCATGGCTTGGGTGAATGTAGTCTTCCCTGGGTAAAAAACTGTCTGGACGGCCGGGCCCAAAGAGTTGTGGCTAATGAAGTCAACTCCAGTTGGCAGCTGGTCACAAGTGGTGTTCCCCAGGGCTCAGTATTGGAGCCAGTTCTGTTTAATATCTTTATCAATGATCTGGATGAAGGGATCAAATGCATCCTGTCAAGGTCCATTCAGATCTCTCAAATTCACAGGACAATGTAGTCTGTGATTTAAACTTTATTTCATGAGCTCATTAAGAAATAAAATAAACAAACGTGACAAACAGGGGCCCAGTCCCCTTTTGCCCAGACTACTCTATCACGTTAATTCACTCATTCACCGTTCAAGTCAAAACATTTCATAACTTACAGCCTGTAACTCTTAATATCATGCATCTATAAGCAAAAGAAAAGAATTAGTTACCTAGCCGACAGTGAGAGTGCTCATTCTTCCTTCTCTGTCATGGTGTGGGTGTCCCTTGTATCACACCAGGAAGCATGAACGCCTCAGCAGTCCAGCTGCTGTTGGATCCACTTCCAAAGCTTTTTGGGTAAGCTGATTTTTTATACCTTCCAGCTTGGAGGTTTGGTCTACACCATTTCCATAAGTTAGTGGATTCCGAGAAAACAGCCAGAAAAAAAATAATGGCTGCCAGAGACAGCAATTTGCAGATGATCATGGATGCATAGCGGTCCTTTAGCTCTTCCTGGCCACCTGTCCTGTCTACATGGTGCTCTCGCTTTGACCTAAGGACACTGCTCCCAGTATATATCAGGCTTTAGCATGAGTTGGGTTAGCCAAACTTGCTAAGCAGGAGTTGAGTGAACAGTCATACACCCTCAGTAAGTTTGCAGACAACACCAGGTTGGGTTGGAGTGTTGATCTGCCTGAGGGTAGGAAGGCTCTGCAGAGGGATCTGGACAGGCTGAATTGATGGGCTGAGGCCAATTGCATGAGGATCAACAAGGCCAAGTGCTGGGTCCTGCACTTGGGTCACAACAACCCCAGGCAACGCTACAGGCTTGGGGAAGAGTGGCAGGAAAGCTGCCCGGCAGAAAAGGACCTGGGGGTGCTGKTTGACAGCTGGCTGAATATGAGCTGGCAGTGTGCCCAGGTGGCCAAGAAGGCCAATGGCATCCTGGCCTGTACCAGAAATAGTGTGGCCAGCAGGAGTAGGGAGGTGATTGTGCCCCTGTACTCGGCACTGGTGAGGCCGCACCTTGAATACTGTGTTCAGTTTTGGGCCCCTCACTACAAGAAGAACACTGAGGTGCTGGAGTGTGTCCAGAGAAGAGCAACGAAGCTGGTGAAGGGTCTGGAGCACAGATCTTATGAGGAACGGCTGAGGGAGCTGGGGTTGTTTAGCCTGGAGAAGAGGAGGCTGAGGGGAGACCTTATCGCGCTCTACAACTACCTGAAAGGAGGTTGTAGCAAGGTGGGTGTTGGTCTCTTCTCCCAAGTAACTAGAAATAAGACAAGAGGAAATGGCTTCAAGTTGTGACAGGGGAGGTTTAGATTGGACATTAGGAAAAATTTCTTCACCGAAAGGGTTGTCAAGCATTGGAACAGGCTGCCCAGGGAAGTGGTGGAGTCACCATCACTGGAGGCGTTCAAAAAACTTGTAGATGTGCCGCTTCGGGACATGGTTTAGTGGGCGTGGTGGTGTTGGGACGATGGTTGGACTTGATGATCTTAGAGGTCTTTTCCAACCTAAATCCTTCTATGATTCTATGATTCCATAAAACATGCCACAAAAACAGTTTGGTTCCTGTTCCAAGGGAACCCAAACAGGAACCTAAGAGATTTCTTCCTGTGAGGCAGACACCGGAGCATGCCCCAACTCCTTCCAGCTCTCCTGCCTGCTGTGCAAACAGCCAGCAATGCACTTGCCAGGGCCTCAGAGCTTCCAAATTCCCAAGAAAGTTCCCTGCGTCTCTGGGAGCAGCCTGGACAGGCTGCTCGACGAGGGAGGGCAAGCTAGGAACTGAGGGGATGGTGAGGCAGGCAGGACCATGGCCTTACAACAGCAGCCCCATCCCACAGCAACCAAAAAAGATGGGCAGTGAAGGGATCTGTGCATGTAGGAAAGTGAGGCCTTCAAACACAAATGTCGTTCCATAACAGAGTTTTCCCCAGCCAGCCTGTTTTGCAGATGACCAAGGCAAGCGATTGAGGCTTCCCGTGTCCTCACCACTAGGACAGCCAGGTAGGACTGGCACAGAAGTCTAGGGTCCTTTCTTCTTCACTGACAGTTTCAGCATTTTGGGGTTTCATCCCATACTTAAATGAAACCAAATTTCAAAATTCTAAATCCTCTGCACCACAAATATCATTACAGAAAATTTTAAATTATATAACCACTGCAGAAACACAGCTGAAACTGCTTGGAAATGGAGTCACATAGCATGTTTTACATTCACATTTTCATTTCATGTTTTCTACCCTACAATCATGTTTTATTCCACTTTTTTAGGTAGAGAGTTCTACCAGTAGTCCTCTGATACTATTAGGACTAAGGCTTCTTCCTGTGGGATAGATTTTCATGTCTCAAATATATCCATTCTGTGGATTTAGGGTGAATAAAGCCCTATTTAGATCCCTGCTCAGCTTATGACCACAGCCATAATAATSAGAGCAGAGGTGACTCCATCAGAAAATCCTCAATATTGTGTGCTCTTGCAATTCAAAACRGTCATTTAGGAATACAAATGGAATTCTTGGGGACATACTAATGGCTCTTTTTTAAAAAATGGCATAGTTTTTCATGAACTACTATTCCTGCCAAAAGGAAGGGTTTTTTTGGAAGTGTGCATTGTTTCCTGCCAGCTCACCTGCTGGCTCTGGAGGCTTTGTGCTCTGAGAGAAACTTATCACCAAGATCACATTAAAGTTCGGGATGCCAAGGTTTCCATATTCCCCATTAGGGAGCTGGAGCCATCATTCTACTGAGGGCTCTCAGGGTCCATGCTTAGCTGCAGAACTCCTATGAAATAGTTTGAAATAAGGATCCTAGGGTTTTGAGACTTTCTACACCTTAGCTGGTAACCTAGAAAACTGTAAGAGTCCCAAATTAAATTTGAACCCTCAGCATGCTAGAAACTTCTACTTCCCATTGCAGGACCCTTCAGCTCTGGCTTAATCAGCCAAGAATCCAAGGCAGTGGGAGATCTGAGGGACACAAATTGTTCCTGATATCTTTAAGAAAAAAATTAAAAAATGAAAATGTTTACATTTTTCCATAACTATAAAACTTTGAAATTTCCTTTCTGAAGAGAACATCACCATTTCCAATATTTTTTTTTTTAAATGACTATAATTTCCTAAGGACAAGAAATGCTAATTGACCTCTTCATGGCTTATATGCTTTAGACTTCAGGGTATTTTTTGTTGCTGTTATTGAGTAAAAGTAAAAAAAAATAGCCAAACCTACAGAAACAGATGCACTAATATTTAGCTACCCAATATGGACCTGCTGAGACCCAGTTGGTTCCACCATTTTAAGTTGGACTCACCCATGTTGTTCCATAACAATAACAGGTACATAGAGCACYTGAAAATCAGAGAAACAACTAAAATTGATGGTTGCAAAACTCATAGGAGATACCCTTTGGCTAAGCACAAATTATTTACTTCAGAGAAGGACATGGATTTTTAAGAAAAGTTGATTGGCTAAAAATGTGTGTACATTAGGTAGAAAAGCAAGGCGGTATATTTTCCCTCTAATTCTCATTACTTTTAACACAGGTGTACAAACATCTGGTACCTTATGGAGATTGTCCTTACCTACAGTGATAACAGAGAGGACATAATCCCATTCACTGTGCCTAATTCTGAGTTTCTATTGCCATCAAAGTGGAACACAGGAATAATAGTTATGAACTGCAGTGCTCTATATATGTGCACAAATAGGGGCTGACTGGATTATGCCTTGATGTTACTTCAGTGCTTGCACAGTTACAACACTTCTTTGGTTTTGTAGGTGTATTTCTTTGTTGATGCTTTGATAGTAAAAAATACATTAAGRAAGAAGGGGGTCATATAAGGCTAACTTTGAAGTTGGAAGTGTCCTACACAGTGACAAATAAGTCTGTCAGCATGTCACAGCAACACATGCCATAAGCAGGTATCAGAAGCATTTATATAGGCTTTAACAGAGCTCATTCCGCTCTGTGCTGGTCACATCTTTTTTAATTTGCTATAGATGAGAAAACAGCACATTTTTTTCTTGAAAATCCATATTCTATTTTGACCAGATATGAAACTTCCTGGTTTGAAAAAAAACAATGTGAAATGATCATCATTTGCCATCACATTTCCTTGCTGTTTTTTAGCTGGCTGTCACAGCTTGATCCAGTCTCCATGTAAGCACAGGTAAAACTAGTGCTCTGCATTGCACAGCAACTGCAGTATTATGTGATTCGTGTAAGAGCACCCAATGCACTTGTATAGACTAAAGAAGGGATCTGAATTCTTCATGTCTCTCCCCCTAAGAACAAATCCCATATCTGACCTCTATATTGAACATACAGGGAGCTTTTGAAGACTCTGAAAATAAGAATTAAAGTGTACCTGCCTGATACAGATTATAATCCTTCGAACAAGTGTCTTTGAAAGGCTTTTTATTTCTTATTTCATTGTTCATGTCTGGCTTTTTCAGACTCACTAGGCTACCCCACAGGTATTTATAACTGGGAGGAAGTGCAGGGATTTATATTTAGCCAGCCATTCATTTCTGGTGATTTAGTCAAACTGAAGTTCATACTTTCAGACATTCCCTTAAGACTATAATATGATCACCCTTCAAAATCAGATGATTTAGGAGACTTGGTGATTCAAGAGGCTTACTGCTGGTTTATAGGAATACAATTAGCATCTGTGAGGAATGCTAATTTTACTGCAGTACTCCCATGCTAAGAACCTGTAAGAGCAAATTCACTGTAATAATCACTGTATTTTTCATATTAGTTCTAACTAATGGATTTGAAACTGTTCATTTCTAATATGCTGGCTTAAGTGTCGTCTAAATCATCAGTGAGTTTCAGTATTGGCTCATAGCAATTCCATGGTTTAGTAATGTTCAGTTAGGCTTTGATTTAGACAAATATATACATTCAAGAAGTCATTGACATGATTAACTTTATTTATAAGTACCCACCTAGACAAAGGTCTCAACTCCTGCTGTGAGATGATCCATACCAAAAAAAGCCATCATTAAATTCGGCATTTAATCATCAGCTTTTATTGATTCAGACTGGAAAGTCTGCACAACTAATCAGATGGAAATAAACTCCTTCGTTCCTCACTTTTCTGAATACATCAGAGTTTCCTATTATTACTATTATCATATAAGACCATAGTTTGCTAGCCAATATCTCCCAGTTAGCAGATATCCCTACCTTAATATTAAGTAGATTTAATTTCTTTATGGAGGCACAAGGGTTAGCAATATTTTTGTACTGTTTTGTACTGTTTTCAAATGGATGGGGGTGGCTTCTCAGATTTCAGCATATTCTGGAAAATATCCAAGGCCGCTCTTAAACATAAACTAGCAGATTATATAAATTCCGTAAATTATTAAGGGTCATCATCAGCCAACCTTTCTCCTTATTTCCATYTCCTTTTGACAGGAATAATGACTTTGTTATGAAAAACTTTCAAAAGTATAGGAATCTGAAAAATAGGCAGCCCAAACCTGTTTAATAAACTAGTCATATTAAAGACCAGCTACACTGTAGTTTATGGGACAGACTGAATAGAATCTAATAAGCACTTTTATAAATAACAGTCAAGTATAGGAAATAACTTCTGGAAACTGCACTTTGTTTGTCATTAGTTCATATTAGCGTTAAACATGAAGTACCTCAAAACTGTAAAAGTGATTTGAAATGATACCTGCAGCAGTATGACCAAATTTCTTCCAGTCAAAGTTGGCCTTTTGAGAGTATGGCTTGTCTATTTTGCATTACCTTTCACACAAAGAAAATCAAATGCATACTCCAACCAAAACTCTCTATAAAAAGTAAATGACCTTCCTACTTTATTTGGGCTGCTATCTAGGTGATCCAGTAGTCGTTAATTCACTTGACAACTTACTTCTGTAGACAAAGCAGGCAGTAAAACAGGAATTATCAGCCAGGACAAAAGTTTGAAAAGTTCCTGGCGAGACACAGTAGGAGGAAGCCCCCATGTGATGTAACTCAACATGGCTCAGCTGAAATCACCAGCTGAGAACCTTTATAGCTTGGCGAAGATTTAAAACAAACGTCTCACTACATACACAGCCTTTATGCAGACTCTGATAATGTAAACTTTCTTTCAGTTTAAACCCTAATATGGGTTTGTATTAAACTGCTTAGCTCATATTAATGGAGTTGCGTGTTTTTTCCAGGCATGACAAATAACCACTGCTCTTTCTTGGTCACTTGAAAGCAATGAAGCTTCACCCAGCCTAATTATGAAGTTACTGTTGTTAGATTATGCCTATATATTTCAACAGAGGCACATTACAGGCTTTGCCATACCATTAGTTCAGTCCTGTCTCACTGGATCTCATTTCAGCAAACGTGTAAGTTACAGTGGTTTGCAGTCCACTGCTAGCAGCGTGTGTGAAAATGCACRTGAAATGAATGGGGTTTCCTGGGTGTGCCATTGTTTTGAAGGGATGGTCAGACCAGTAAGGAGAGGTGGTCTACTGTAAAAGGGAGAAAGATTTAAAAATACATATTCTTTTTATTGTAGATTTTATTTCCTCAGTTCTGGCATTGGTAATATTCTTCAGGAAACTAAATGGTGTCATTTCCTTTCTACAGGCAAGTTACATAAATGCTGGAATACAGCCACTTCAAACAGCCTTCAAACAGATGGCCGTGTGTATAAATGCCAGAAAGTGAGAGCAGCCACTTGCAGTAAAAAATGTTACCCCACACATGGTATAATGTTTATTTTATAACCTCTCTCATGGACTTACATGGCTCATTCTTCTAATTTTTCCAGGCACAAATCCCTTAGGAAGTGGCTGTAGAATACCAAAGTAAAATAAATTAAAATTATATAAATAAAGTAACTGGAGCAGAATGAAGTTTAATGTCTCAATAGATATCAACCACAACAGACAGCAGAATACAGACAGATCTCAAACATTTCATTTGTTTAGTTATTCCAGGACTGAACTTTGAGTAGTAAACCAGTGAGACTTAAGAAAAAACAATTCAGTTTAAAGGCTTTGTAAAGCTTGGTAAGGAACTTTAACTGGAGGTATGATAGCTGAATCCCTTGAACACAAACCCATATTTACTGTAACAAAAGAAAACCCGTCCATAAGGCAATGATCTAAGGCCAGATGCTGTACTCTGCCACATAGTGAGGAGGAGCAAACAGAGCAACTTCGTCCTTAGAAACCCAGCCATGAGGACAGAAGCCAGTACTGCATGACTAATCTTCCTGGAAAAGCTCATGCACAGGACCGTGAGCAGCTGTGAACTACAGTGGTACACATCAGAAAAGAGAAGGAAGACAGCACAAAGGAAGGGACCATCCTACAGGATGCACTGCCATCCATCCCAGTAGATCTACAGCCAGAGCAGCTGCTGGAGGTAATGCTGCTCCTGCCTTTCTTTCACATGTCCCTCCTCACGTTTTGCCATGGTAGGATGAGAAGCAGGCAATACCAGCGGGTCAGCTGCAGCACTACGCTTACAGTGTCAGGAAGAGACTCAAGGACACCCAGAAGGGATAGGGCTAACATGAAGGAATCAGGGAGTCCACTTCCGGGTGTTACAAAATCCCACAAAGCTTTCCAGCACCAAAATTTTCTGGCCTGATAAAACCATGCACTGAAAACTGTGGGTGGGATTTTTTTAAAGGAGTTTGACATTGTTCTGCCTCTGTTAAAATCTAACACAATGGGAGAACTCCCTGGCTTCAAAAGGAGTGGCAGAAGGCCAAAGCACAGCACTTCTGAAGTTTCTATCAAGGCAGTTTTGAGGCTATTTTCTTTCTTGCCTGCATTACAGGCAAAAATATTGCCATGCCTCCATAAATGTTCCTCCAGTGTCATGCCTTTGCCATGTGAAAATTCAGTTCTTGAATGTGGCAGACTGGTTTCCTTCAGGTGGGAAAATCAGTGACAAAGGGGTTTGGGAATATATCTGCAGTTTAACTTGATTTACTCATTCACTGCAGCCCGGTAATGGAGGTAACCACAAACCCACTACAAGCAATTTCCTTTTTCAAAAGTTTCCACTCATACAGCAGTGTCCAATTCCCAGGAAGATTTTCTGACCCGGGAGTCTCTTCCAAATACAGGGAATAAAGTAAAAAGGAAAGTTTCTGCTGGATGCCGCAGCTTATTTCAAGGACCTTTGCATAACAAAACAATACACCATTTCTTCAGAGTAGATAGGGGCGCTGTCATTTGAATTCCTGGTAGTAATGATAACAAATAAAGTCTCATGATATTGCCAAGCATCATATTAAGCTTGTTGGACAAGGGTCAGTGAGGTTTCCAGGGGGCTGTGATTGAAGACAGAGATGTTTCATTCTCCCTCCTTTCTGTTCCCCAACCATTACAACATCTCAGGGCTGAGATCTATTTTCTGGGATGCTTTACTCTATTGTAGAGGTTGAAAAAAAGCATCAACAACGCCAGGATCCTTCCCCACAGATCCTTGGGCGCACCACATGGGCAGCAGCTTGGCCTGGCTGCAAGGGAATGAAAGGCATGTTGCCTGCTGGAGCATAGCAAGTGAGAGAGCAGCCATCTCCAGCCTTTTCGCTCTCCGTGCTCCCCCAGAAGAAAGGCCGTGCACAGAGCAGCATCCTGTCCTGGAAGAAGCAATGCAGGAGACTGAAAACAGGGGCACAGCAGGGACAGGCACTGTAAGTCAGAACTGGATCAAGACAAGACAAGAAGTGCAAGGTGAGACATATGACTGATATTGCAGGTATCTCAACAGTATCAATGGCAAATAACTTCAGCATCACTTGATAACTCAGTACTTCTATGCCATGGAGTTATTGTCAATCACTCCTGCAATGGTTACAAACTGGCTTACCTGCTAAGAACAGTAATTGTGAGATTCTGTATAACAGCGCCACAA
Organism: Oceanodroma leucorhoa; assembly: GCA_030449065.1. Classification (NCBI taxonomy): domain Eukaryota; kingdom Metazoa; phylum Chordata; class Aves; order Procellariiformes; genus Oceanodroma; species Oceanodroma leucorhoa. Next base: position 570,750 of record JASVER010000146.1, read on the forward strand.
CTGTCAAAGCCTGCTATATAATTCAGTTCTTGGTTCAAACACTAGGATAGCAAAGACCACCCTACACTATAGCAGCAAATAGCATCAACCTTACTTTAAAAGGTAACAATCTATTTTTAATACCGCAGTATCACATTTTGTCTCCTTGCACTACAGCCACGTAGAAAGAGAACTATCCTTAAGTACAGTTACATCAACAAAACAAAGTCCCAAACCTTAGCTTTCAGGCTTTTTACAGGACAGAAAAAGTTGGTCAGAAGTCCATAAATACTGCATTGACCTGTAATACCCAATTGTATGAAAGAGGCTACACAAGAACAGAGTGTCCTTTTAATTCTTTGCAGTAGTAATCAAAGCTAGCAGTGTGGCGTGAAGACCCTGCACAGGCCAAAGTTTCATGCTCAGAGGACTGTCAGGGTAAATGAGAGGAAGGGGAAGAGTATAGGTGTTGCACAGATTCCTCCACCCTCCCCTAATTCTGTCCCCTCTAAGAAGGACTCCGTGTAATAGGCTGCTCTAGGGCTACCCCTGGAGCAGCAAAACCCAGTGGTATCTCTTGTCGTAGCTGCCAAAGCCAAAATTTAATCTGAGTCATTTGTGCAGTTTGCCTTTTTGTTCAACACTGCAAGGGGAAGGTCTGCTCAATCTGGGGTTGTTCTGTGCTCGCTGTGCGACAGGGATGAGGAGTCACTTGGAAGAACGTACAAGCAGGTGCTGGAAAATGGCAGCTCATCTGTTTCTCTCTTCTGCAGTATTGTCTTTTTTCATCTCCAAGGAGACTGTGATCCTCACTGCCAATGCACCAGAGACACAGACATCCACTGCAGTGAAACTATGAGTCAGAACTCCTCGATACAACTTGAACTGTTAAAGAGCCAAGAATCAATACAGTCTGCCGAGGAAACAGAACCAAACGTACCAGCCATTGCTGCAATCAAACCACTACTTTTTTACTACTATTACAGATTCTTTACTTAAGGTCTTGCGACTGTTTGGAATGTCAAATATCTCCATTCACGATGTTTCTCACCTGTATTTTGTATGTATTTGATTGCAAAAGAACAGTTTAGAGATCCTATTACCTTAAGGTAGAATTGTGTCCTCAAATGTTTTTAAGATTCTCTTGGGCTCTGCTGCCTGAACTCCACCAAATAGTCTAATAAGTTCCATATGCCCATTTTTTTGAAGAACACATTTTCAAAGCAGCAAATGTTTTGACGGATTGGCTCACGGAGAGCCTGAATGCTGTTATACACATCGTTTAGCATTCCACAAGGCCCCCACTGTTAAATTCTGGGAATGTGGCCAGAGGGACCTACCTAATACTGCACTAACTAGCTTTAAAAAAAAAAAAAAAAAAAAAAGAAGAAATTCTTAACCATTGTGCTGCACTAAAGCATATTTGGAATTTGAACATGTATTTGTTGCCTTGGTAATTTCTGTTTGAGGTGTGTGGGAATTAGGCTGACATTTAACCAGACTCACAGAAAAAATGTTTTGCATAAAACTAAAAATATATTTTAAAAGTAGCTCACACACTTCATCTAAAGCAGAAACTGGGGCCCCCATCTTGCAAGAAGTTAAACACCACGTGAGAAGTTGAGCCTCCCACACACATTGAGTTCAGGCGAACATGAGCGTGTCCAACACTATCTAAGAACAAACCAATTCATTGTAGAGCTTGACACTTCATTCAGAGCATAGTGGAAATATTTAAGAGAATGCAGCAAACACATATGCCTGTAATTTAACTATATATTGTGAGTGCATCCAGGATTGGGGGAAAAAAGTGCTCACACATTTATTTTGGTTAAGGAAATGTTCTAATATTTTTTTAAATACTTCAACCCCAGCTTTGATTTTTCCACCTCCTTTTTCGAGTGGCAACTTGTTATTTATCTCTTCATATACTACCCTCAGATCAAAACATTTCAGAAAGCAGGTGCGGTTCTGCTAATTTCTTTACATGTTGAAGACAAGAGACTTGAGCAAGCTGAGAAACAAATGATCAGTTTAGTACCGCAGYCTCTGATCCCCCATGCTGAAATCAAGTTATGCTTACTTTTTCTCCTGACAGAAAGAAATGAAGAAAGGAATTACAATGCATTTGTTTATTTAGAAGGGGAAACTTCCTGACCTAGCATACTCGTTCTGTGTATATAACCCACATAAAATTCAATATCTAACATTAGACCAAAGAGAGAAGAGAGAAAAGCAGTGAGGAGGATATGTGTGCGCTAAGATATTCTGTGTCTCTGCACATATGATGAAAGGCAAGGCAGGGTTAACGACCCAGGAGGGTTCAGCAAGATCGACGTTTGGGAGTGGCAGTTATTAGACATGTTCAGTAGCTGATGTGGAAATCACTTATGTAGCTACCATAAGCCATATATGGCATAATTTCTTTTATCCAAGCCAATTAGACTGCAGATACAGAAGGAATGAAGTGTGTGCATACGTTTGTATGCATGCACGTGTGTTTAAAAGCAGCTGCTTAACGGAGGAATACATGTACCTGCATTTCCAAATCTGTACCACTGTCGCACCACTTTATTAGTGTCACATCGCTAAGCTTACCTACTGGAGGCAGTTTTCGTTGAAGTAATGCTTGGTCCAACAAGATGTGTTTTAGGAAGGAAATAATACCAGTAGACTTAATGGTTTGCACAAAACCTTGGGATAGTTTATGGGCTGATCCTAATACCTGCTCAACTTCGAATGCAGACTACAGGTTTCTGTTGTCACCAGCGGCTATGCTGACCTGTTACCCCAGAGGCTGGAATGCTGCTGGCTGTGCCTGTTGCCAAGATGCTGAAGGACTGGAAAAAATGAGACCTTTGCAAGCTCTCAGCAGTCTATAATGACAAATACAACATGTCTGGGACATGCTGTCAAGAATAAGACACCAGCTCTGGACAAAGATCAGTGGGGGATGTAAGTATTTGTGCTGAAGTACAAAGGTATAAATGTGATGTTGAAACCATGTATTTGAATACACACAACAGCAACAAACTGGAGGAGGCAGAATAAGGAAAACCAGTAAATTTACTGTTCTATAGCTTTTGATTTTTAGATCATCTTCACATTCTACATGCTACCTTGCAGTGCCTTATGCAATTTACTATGTGGCTATAAAGGACAAAGTCAAAGTTCTATCTGTTGAAAGACAAAGTCTTTGGCAGCAATGCCAGTTTCGGATACTCTTACTCTTCCCACCCATTACTTATTCCCACCCTGTGCCACTCTCCTCAGTTGTGCTGGCACAGCTGTTTGTGCAGCAATGCTGTAAGGCACTGTGAAGTAGCTTATAAACAGATCCCATTTTTAGAAACACTCCCAAAAACTGTTTTCTGAAGATGATGATCTCCTCAGTCTGATTCATCAACAGCTGCACAAACCGTTGTGTTGGAACATCTGAAGGCATGATGCATTAGCTGGTATAATTAAACTAGTAGAATTGCCAAAGATTTCATCTTCTGAAATCACAGCCTGCTTTCTATGTGGGTTAGATGTTTGTTCTCCTAAGAAACTGATCAGTATTTCTCCTTTGAGAACTGTCTGGGAATTACTAAACCAACATATAGAGGTTCTACATATACACAACACCCTCAGGTTTTACTGTCATGTGGTGCTTTCTAAAGAGTCCTGAGAAGACACAATTACAACTCCTGTTGCAGCAGAAATCTAGGGTTCAGAAGGAACACCGCTTAGGTACCACTGATCCCCAAGGGCTGCAATGTAGAACAGGTTTTGCAAAATCAAGAAAAATAAATGCAGGTAGTATTCAGGAATTAAATTCAGGGTCAAAACAATAGTATCTGATTGCTCTGACCTCATTAATCCCAATAAGTGAGCACAACACTGATTTGCAGTTGATTCTGCAGCTCCTGCTGCCATCACCACATCAAAACTACTTTGCTTAGTAAAGTTGAAGGAATAACTTCAAGATTATTGTTTTATCTGTTCTGTATTTTGTCAGAATACTTGCTTTCAGAAGAGAAAGAAAACCTCAGTGTTGTATTTGAACAATCCACATTCCACTAGCAAGCATTGCCAGAAGAAACCTTTCACTTATCCAAATGGTGATGCAGTCCCAAATTGTTTGGATTTATGATGTTCTAGTAATAGGCATAGAGGAGAGAAGGTTAATCACATGTTTTTTTAGTTCAGCTGTCTACTCACCCATGTGCAGCAATAAACATTTTTCAGATCATCCTTTAACAGGCAGTTTTCTGTGGAGAGAAAACCAAAATAAAGTTATTTTCATGTAATTACAGAAAAGACTTAGAACATATTTTTCATGCACATAGACTGCATACACAAAGCCCTGTATTTCAGATTTCTGGAGGTGGTTTTAGCTGGCCTTTCACTTTAAAATACTTGTTTATTTAAAGTCCTGCATGCCATTCTTTGAAGGAATGGGTTAGGTTTTTTCCAGTGTATTTTGGCTGATAAGAAAGTCAGTAACCAGAGATCTCTCTAGCCACTGGGAAATCATGAAGAGTCACAGATTATGGCCTGTGACAGCTCTGGGATTCAGGGATTACCTCAAGATGAAACCCCCCAGGTTATCACACTGTCCCAGCTCTTAATGGGGTTTGGGATTTTCCCTGCGGCCTCATCTAAAGCCATGGCCAAAGCCAAAGTCTTCCCCAGTGCAAAGACAAGGCAGGAAAAAAAGAAGAGAGGTCCCCATCACTGCTCCAGTGTGAATGTCACATAACACAATTAATGGAGCAGCGTGTCACTGCCCACCATGGGGTCCTGCATCCTGTGGCAAAACCTTCAACATGTAAGATATTTTCCCTAATTGCATTTCTGATTTTTTCAGCCTGGTCATCGAGTTAGCCCTCTCCAACAGTCCCTCCTAAGAGGTGGGAGAGAGGGTATGTATGCTAAATACATTATTCTGTGCCTCCTGTCCATCAAGGGTCTGTTAGTAAATGGCCAGCTGAGACCTACAGGTAGTTCAACTCTGCTCTAGGATGCTGCTGGGTTTGGGACTTCAAGCAGCTCCATCGTTATGTGGTTGGCCCTGGCTCTTTTATGGTCCTTGCTCTCAGTTTTGCTCAACAGAGGTGATAATGTGGGTCTATGCTGCAAATTTAGAAACAATCCTTGAGGGACTGAAAGATGAACTATTCTTTTTTTAAAACTAAATATACATATAATGCAAAAATGTAATTAAGATACATCTGGGTATATTCACAGGACATGTATGGAGCAATTATCTGTGTAGAGAGAAGAGCTTGACAAGGCATTTAACTGCAAAATCTACAAAGCTAGATTTTGTCACAACAATGCCCATTATTCCTTCAGGAAATGCTGCTGCCATTCTAGGAAGCCCACATCACCTTCGCTGTTGCTACTTGTAGTTATTTGGAATAAGCCACAGCAGTTATTAATAGCCAATGTGCTACTAAGAAGCAGCACATAAATCTCCGCCATCTCCTCTGTCTGGTACTAAATATTTCCTCTTAAAAGAATTTCAGACATTCATTTGAACTTGTCTACATGTTTTAAAAGTCATTTACGTGTAGAAAGAATGATACATTTGTAATTGTCCCTTACAAAAAAGCAGAGAACTCGCAAGAAAAACCAAGCAGGATCTGTGTCCTCTGTGACCTGGTTTATCAGGGCGTTCACTTGGTCAAAATTTAATGTAAATAATTTTGTCTTCCTCTCACTGACAGTCTGAGTGGTTTTGCTTGATCAGCATTAATAGGGAAAAGGGTAAGAGAAAGATTAAATGATTATACAAAGGAAAACTCTATGTATAAAACTGCAGAGCAGCAAGGACCTATCAGGGATGATTATTGCTTATTTCTTGAGCCTATTTAACACTGCTGTGATCTTGGAAACCCAAGCACATGGAGTTACGTACAGGGTGACAGTCAATCACAGTACCCAAATTTGGGTGAGCCTGAGCTACTCACAATTTATCTTTATACCAGTCTTTATACCGGAGGTGAGAGTGTTTAATTTTGCTGCAGCAGCAAGAGACACCCAGGTGGCAAGGCAGAGTGGGCATGGAGGGACAGGAGGTATGTGGGAAGTTCAGATGAGAAAAAGGGTCTAGAAGGGATCAGTACTATTGCAGAAGCCTTCAAACCCTGAAACCCCTGCCCGTGACATCCTTCTGCCTGAACGCTAGTGCTTTTAAATGATAAAGTATACTAAGATAATAAAAGGAGACTAGGATATGGAGGAAAAGTACTACACCTATCCAAAAAGATCTGCTCAGATCTACCTAAACAAATCTGAACGTGTTGTGTTTCAGATGTTTAATACATCTCTATCAGGACTTTGCAGACCAAGGCAAGAAGTGTGTCAAGGCACCAGGGTCAAGGTATAATTACCTTGTGACAGGGGCCAAGAAAAGCCTGTGCGCCAGAAACCCATCCCCAGAGCCCAGGTGGCCTGAGAGCACTAACCACGCGGGAGCATATCCAGCCAAGAAAAGCTTTGCATACAGGAGACCGGGACAGAGGAGAAAGGAGCAGGCTGCTGCCTGCTTATGCAGGGAATGTGGTGAGAGAGGACGGGACTGTGATGCTGCTTGCAGAACTCAAGCTCCCTTGCAGCTCCTTTCCCTGGGGCAGCCCACAGTCTTACCAGGCTCCTCTGTCCCCTCTGTCCTTCCAGGCCCTGTACACTCTCCTGCTGCCAGACTCCTGCCAGTTGCCTGGCACTTACTTCTTCCAGCCACCACCACCGTGGGCCTGCCAGCCCTTCAGCTTGGATGGTGGCAGTGAAAACAGGCAGAGGTCAGATACATTTTCTGATATTCAGTACCTCCCTCCCTTACAGCACAGCTATTTTTGCTGAACCCGAACACTGAGCATTGAATGATAGGGCCACCACTTTCCCATTCTTTTCTCCTTCTTTGTCTTTGTCTTACTGAGGACACCACAGCCTGTTCTGATTCCAGCCCACAATACATGCCCTATCTGTCAGAGTCCCGTGGTGAGAAAAATATGCTAATTTCATATTTTTAGTATTTCACTTACATTCCCAGCTGGTCATCCAGCAACCATATGCCCTGGTGCTAATAACTAAATTCCTGTAGTCTATTACAGCCCACCAGCAAATGCCATGGGACCTGAATAACAGATCCAATCACGCAGCTTTAGCGAAACTTGGCAGAAATATTCATCTGGTTCTCTTGCTTGTCTTTTCCTCCTCCACTTCCTTGCCCTGGCTCCTGTTTTGTTAGTTTTGGAGACACTCATTGATACATGCGAACACGCCACAGAAGTCAGTACTGAAATTCCACAAGGTTCTGGAGGAGCTGGAAAGAACTCGTAATGGTGCTAAGATGGGCAATGTTGTCCAATTCCACCCCCCTGGTGCTAATTACAGCAAAATAAAAATTCAGCTCCATCCCAGGGATGGTGCTTGAGCCACAGCCATCATTCTCACTCCTCACCACTTCCACTGTCCAATCCACCCCTGATTCTGAGTCACCAAAATTGCCTTTAGTCCTCTTCACTACTGGCAAATGGACCAGATTTAGGCAGGCAGCAAGGCAGCAACACCAGGACATTGCAAGACTTCCAGATCTTGGCACTTTACTTATCCAATGAGTGGAAAATGAGAGGAAAGAGAGGCAACCAAGTTTCACTTTTGGCACTATTGAATATTATTATATTGTCATTTAAAATAACAGCAAATACTGGTACTACCCAGTGCTGAAAAAGGTTTTGAGGTAACTACAGTGACCTGGAACATTTGTCAGTAGGAAGAAAAGTAATTGGCCAAGATAATGAAACAGAAGTGCAGGAACAAAGCCATTGGTCCAAGCCTCCTCTCAGTTAAGTCTCAGTTAAGTCAACAGAAAGGTTTCCACTAGTTTCATCAAGAGGAATGTTATTACAACAGGTCTGAAATGTCTAAAAAATCCATAGATCTCATAAAGCAAAGAAGGAGACTTCACCATTACTGATGAGCCAGAATAAATCCTGAATCATGGCACACTGAGAGCAGAAAAGGTAAGACGTTTCCATTTTGTGCCTGCAAAGCAAAGAGTGAATGCAGCCTGGGAGCTAACAGAGCTCCCTGTCATGATGGAGATGGGGTGAAGGAGAGTTGTTCAGCCCAGCAGCACCTGGCCACCCTTTCAGTGAGCACATCGCACCCTCCCAGTGCCCTGCAAGACATACAGGGAGTGCAAGTGTTCTGCTCCTCTTCTTTCTTGGCAAAGACAGGACACAGGCATTAACCCAAGAGATGTCTCTCACGGCAGTGTGAGGTCCCAGTTAGCATGGTACTGAGGCAATAGAGGTAACCAAGAGGTTAAAGCTGGAACGCTGGCTGGATGATCTGGAATCAGGAATAAGTCCATATATGTCCACTGTGAACATCATCATTTAATTATGTATTGGTGTTAGCAGACCCAGACTTCAAAAGTTCCCAGGATTTTCTTTCGTTCACCCAGAGTAGTATAACTTAACAGTACAGAAGTACAGCTACTAAAAGACTTAAACAGATATTTCAGTAAGGAAGATACCATTAGCACTTCATTCTAACAGAAAAAAAATTTGCATTGATATCTGTAGTTATTTCGTCTCAAAATGGCAGTTTGCACCTTGTTATTTTGCTGCTTTTTTATATTGGTTTGCAGATTCTGCAAAAAAGTTCTGGAACTTTTTGTACAAAATCCTTAAGAATTAATAAACAGTTACCATAAGAAATAACTATCAGAAGAAGAAATAGTCACCTGCTTCACACACTATTTTAAAAGTAGTAAAAAGAGTTTTATAAAATGCTTTTGCTGCCATGAAAAGGATCCTGTGACACAGCCAAAGGCGTGCAGGACAGTGATATTTATCTTTTTTCATTTAATGTTATTCAACCACATCATTAAGCTAGCTGCTGAAAAATAACAAGGAATGTCTTAGGAGAGCTGGCACAACATGCCCTGTAGGCAGTGTTCTTCCTCCTGTCTACTGGAAAGATTCCCTGTTTAAATATTTAGAAAAACAAATCTTGTATTATTTTTAACAGCTGTACTTATGCTAGCCTCAAGAGAGAAAGGGGGAAAGAGAGAGAGAGAGAGAGAGGGAGAGACACAGAGGAAGATAGAAAAAAGATATAATTTTAAATAAATGATTAAGAAAGAGAAAATAAAAAAGAGACAAAAGTGAGAAGATCGTTGTTTTTCAGGTTACCCAAACACATTTGTTCCACATTTTACAGTGCTTCTCACTGACTTGATGGTGAAACAGACACCTCGGATCGCCTTTATGACACAAATCATTCACATTTGAGTAGAAATTATTTAAAAATAGGAGAGAAACTGGTGGACCACCTGAGAAAAACAAGGCTGGTATCTCAAACAGCAAGATGATTACAGTAATGTTCTGTGACTATGCCAGGCTTTGGGTCTATATCTGGAAAGCAGAAAATGCTCTCATTAATGTGCTGTGAGACTTTGTGTAATCTAATTGATCTCCCTCTGTTTTCCCATCTGTAAAATGGAAATAATTATACTTGCCTCCTTTCAAGTATCATTTGGGATTTGAAAGATGAAGACTTTGTGCCTGATTCCAAGGGGACCATGACTACTATTCAGCCTAAATGAAAATACCATTTTCAGAAGGGCAGAACTTGGTGCAAGTTTGGTTGAAATCAGTGGCTGAATGAAACGGAGCTGATTCACAATGCAAGTGTGGCCCCAAAAATTTCCATTTGTAGTGTCAGGAAATAAACCAATGCCAGTCTTGTCTGTGGTTGAACAAAAATTCATTATAACTATGGATACAATATATTGCATTGAAATACATTTTATGTTGACAGCTTTTTGTTCCCATCCATACAATACCAAATGGTGGTCACCTATATAAAATGTGAAATGATACAGCATTGAGTTAGCTTTTTTGGTCTGTTCTTAAGAGAATGATAAATATATCCTGAAGGAGATAAAGAGTTAAAGCACAATGGACTCTAATGGCTAGTATATGTTTACATTTCTGTGMAACTCTCCAGCCAGTTTTCTTTCATATTTACATTCCTATAAATGCCCCATTTCCTGTTTCATTTATCTGTTATGCCCTGCTATTAACTTAAATTGTGACTGCCCTGGATAGGAGCTGCCTTCTTAGTTCTTTTTTTTTTATTTTATTTTTTTTTACTGCACATAGTAAAGGGCAACCTGGCTGATGGCTAAATACTGCTGCTTACACAAGTGATGCATGTACGTGAACGTTTTGCAGGCTTGGACCCTAGTTTAATTAAGTCAGAATTGATATCCATGATGGACTGGGGAGTCTGCAAGGAGGGAGCGTTTGCAAAGGCTAAGGACAGCCTGAGACACTGAGCTACCATAGTGCCCGCAGTACCGACTCTGGAGAGCAAAGCTGACACGTTTACATCTGAGTTGCTCAGTCAGGGTCCAGCTCTCCATCTGCCACCACAGACTCTAGAGAAAGCTTATGGAGGCTATAGATGCTAAGCTGAGGTTAGCCTCAGTAAATGCCCCTCAGGCAGCCACCTGGATCTGTCAAACCTGGCCATCGCTATACCACAGCAAAAGTCCTCCATATGTATCCTTACATCATGTTCTATCAATTGTAGAAGAATAAAGCTAGCAGAGTAATAATCACCTCACCACAACATTTCAATAAAAAGGCAATTTTAAATTTACTCTTGGCAGTAATGGTATGTAATATGAGAGACTAAACAGACATTGACTTTAACAGGAGTGATTAAACATCAAGGTTTATTGATTTACAAAGTAAATATTGGTGCAGGATGAAGGCGAGGTTAATATTTGCCTCAAGGGACAATGAATTTTGGTGATTGACAAAACTTCAAGTTAGCCAAGGCCTCTAACACCCTCCAGGTTAGAGTGATATTAATCCAGAGCAAGACTATTGAAGTAAATGGAGTTGTAGCAGTTTGAAAAGAAGACTGGAGTTAGGCTTAATGTATTTTTTCTTTTTCCTGAAAACAATAGCCTGATATCACAAGTGTAATTTTGAAAGAATCTTTTAAAAACGTTAGTCCTGTAGCAGTTACCATTAAATAGAAAGAGAAAATGTGGAAGTAGATCTATTACAGTGTGGCATGACTGAAGAATCAATGCAAGAATTAATTTCTGGGATCGCAGCCAAAATGAAATAAGTTCATTTGTAACCCAAATGAAATAAACAGCTGAATAGTTTGAGTAGGCATTAGCTGTAATGGTCACAGTTTTATAAATCAATAGCTAGCTTCTGAAGAGAATTTTGAATCCCTGAATCTGCCTTGAGAATAATCCCACCAAACTCACGTAAAACACTGTTGAATTCTAATTTTAAAGAGTTTCCCATCTGGCCTTTTCCATCTCAGTACTAGTGATAATTTTACTTGCACATAATACAAATCTAGATCTCTTAAGATTACTCAATCTGATTAGTTATTTTGTTACTTGAATGTCATATGGATGATTTCAACAGAATTAAACGAGCAAAACAATGGGAAAATGCCATTGCAAATAAGGCAAGCTCATTTCTTTTCTGAAGCTTGCTTTTTCTGCCAGAGATGTTTCACAGGTCATATGGCTAAACCCTAATTTCACAAAAAACCCCAACCCAAACACTTTATATGTCCTTTCAAGACTTTCTCAGAAGCAAGGATTTCCCATCATCAATAATACATCAGGTTCTTGTGCAAAGGGCAGCCACGGAGGATTCTTGCAACATCAAAAACAAATCCATCCTTGAGGGATCTTTAAAGCATATTTCAAAATATGTTCTAACCAAAACAAGCAGCACACACATGGCAGAAACATTTTATTGTCACTTCTCAGCCATTAGCCACTTCTGTGTGTAAATGATTTCTTACACTGTTATTCTACTACTTGAATGTTATGGTGTTCTCCTCAGTTCCTGAAAAGACGAAAAAGAGGGTTTATTATGTCCCTTTCTTTACAAGTAAGACTGATAACTTGATAAAGGTTTTGCAATCGCTTTTCCAAGGACAAACAAGGAAGAAAAAACATCCAAATTCATATCACCAACGTGTATGGAGGACTTTGATACCAAACTGGTTTGCCCGATGTAACCTCAAAAGGCACAGCGTAAGAGTAAGAAAAACATAGCTCTGAAAGTATATGATGTTGGTGTTGACAATGAGTACTGCTGAACTGCAGGGAAATGCAGGATGCTTCTGCTGTTTCCTTTTTTGCAGAATACATTTGCTTTTGGAAGGTTTTTTTTAAGGCATTTTCTGCAAATATAAGCTGTCTGATGTAAATGGTTGGTTTGGTAGTCTGATCACTTGCTACAAATAATTTATTTTTGCTAAATCAGGAATAATTGTGTCAGACAAGGGCACATTTAGAGTTGCAAGCAATAGTGAAAGAGATTTTTTTTTTAAATCACAAAAGTCAAAATAGTGTGTATTATACATAGAGATTCAGGCATTTTGGCACATGCATCCATGTAACCTTAAATTAATGTTTATTTATCCTAACAGACAATAGAGCTGAAATATTCCAAGTTGAATTCAGAATTCATGCTTTTACTTTCAGGGGGAATTTGCTCAGTCCAAAACCACAGAATTGATCCCAAAGTCATAAATTATATTCTTCTAATGACAATCCTAATTGGAAGGAATGAGCTACGTCATACTATGTTCTAATTCTTGGGGTTTTTTAGTAGTTAAAGTCTAGCAGCCAGTCTTAAATTATCTCAGTAGTGTATTTCTCCATGGAATAACTTGAATGGGAAATTGTGTGGAACCGTGCACTGAAGTGAACTCAAGCCTCGCCAAAGACAAGATTGTTAGTTCATGACAACTGCAAACATTTGTAGCTTTGTAGCACCTTTGTTCCAAAGTGAACTTCAACTGCCTTAATTATCTCTGCAGCTGGTGGATTGACTGGCAGAATCTGCAGATTATTTATATTTGCCTCAGCTGACTGACGTGTAAGACCTGGACACATGCACACAGCTTGTGCAAATCAATTAGGCTGCAAACAAGCAGCACATCTGACATCTGAGTTACCTCTCACATGTGACCAATTGCCCTGCATACAAGCCTGTGTTCCAGGAGGTACCAGACCTTCTGTGTACTCACCAGACCACTGACATGATCCCGATCTCCCAAGATAAGGGCAGCAATAGGAGAAGTTCAGCAGGAATCAGTCATACTTGCCAAGAACTCTAAAAAGCCGCAGTTCTCCTTCCCTTTTCTGTGGCTTTGCAAGTGTCTTCAGAAAAGGTAGGACTTGCTGTGCACATTCTGCTGTGCCCATGAACAGCAATCTGTTTGGGAAACCCCAGAGAGATTGTGGCTGCCCTCTATAATAAGTTTGAGGCAGCTTACTATGTGCCAGCTGTATCTATCTGGGAAGTCAGAGTAGAGCCATTAGCTAGTGTGCAAGAAATCTGCTTTGCACTATCTTCTCTGCAGAGAGAAGCTCTAGTGCCAAAACTGGTTTCCTCAAAATCCATACTTAGCTGCTGCCAAATGAAGAACCACCTAAAATCTGTAATTGATCTAGTTTTTCACGCTGCTGCACTCCAGGCAATTAAAGTTCTGCTTTTCAGCATGTCTAGAAATATTTATCTCAACCAGTCTGAGTCATTCAGCACTTATCTTCCCTTTGAGCATAGATTTCTTTCATGCACTGACCCTAACCTACGCATGATGTGAACACAGCAGAAAATCAGGGTCCGCATAAAGCATGGCCAGAAAGAGATGGGACAGAGATTCACCTTCAGCCAAAGGCTCCATGGTTAGAGCACTCAAGCAGGAGCCTGGCCCCAGATTCCTTCTCTGAACCTGGGAAATTGAAATATCAAACTCACATTTTCCACAGCAGATAGATACGCTTTCTGCCAACGCAGAGACTCAAGTGCCCCCACTGTTCCCTGGAATTTCATTTTTCCACAGCACGTGGAAAAGCTTCATTGGAAAAGATTAAATCTGATTTCTCCCTTTCTCTCCATTAAACAGTCCCTTGTCCTCTAGTCAAAACACATTCCTGCAACAAGGGAGGTGACTCTGATGCCTGTCAATCAAAGGAGCTAGTACCTGGATGTCTAGCACCTGGGTGAAAGCCCTGCCTAGTTACAGGGCGAATGGCTGATGTTACCTCCTCTTCTGGAGGTGTTTTTATGAGAAAAAAAATAGAGCTGTGTTCCTTTTCTGAAGAAAGACTGTAGGCATCTAATTTGGGGGATAGGAATCCCAAGGCAATCCCAAGTGAAGGAAGGCTCTTTGCTACAACCCAGTACAAGTTAACTATGCCCTGAAGAAAAGTAGCATTCAGTTCTCCTAGAGGATTTTAGCCCCAAATCACTTATTGTATAATCAGTTCACAGGTTTCAACTGTGTTAGAGATAATCAGGCCATTTCCAGGGGAAGAAGAGAGTTTACACAGAAGAGCACTGGGGTGACAAATTCATTAGGAACCCTGAAGGAGCCCAGAAGCACTCAGGCTTTCAGACCAATTCACCTTGTCTGAGTATCACTCTGGGACCACTATTCTGTCCCTGGTTGAGGACAGATGTTACTCAAGAACCTCTGCACTGTCCTGTAGTGTGGGTGAATGTGCCCTAATTCAGACAACATATCTTTTGTAAAACATAAATTACAACCCCGGATTTGACTTTTGTCTACCCACCATACCTGTCAATGGAAATATAACACCAATTTCATTTGGTCTTTTATTTTCTAAGTCTGAATCATCTCTAGACAGAGGGATACGCTACACAGAGAAACTGAATGTTTCAAACAACTTCAATTTAGCGAAATGAGAAGTACAGGACAAACACATAGGAGGAAATTATTTTAGACTGGTTAATTGCTCTTCAGTTTGGCAGCCCAGTGTTATATCTCCACACAAAGGAGTTGGAATATTGTAATAAACTGATGTAGAAATTATTTTAGAAATTAGTTTTTGCAATGCCTCTGTGTAGACTTCATATAAAACCTTTTTGCATCGTGCAGTCTGTAAACTGAAAATAAGCAACTGCTCATTTTCATAACATAAATTACAATTTAAAGGGTGTAAATCTGCTTTGCTGTAAATAAGTCTAGCCAGAATCTATTTTCGCTTTTTTATATTTAATAAAAAAGAATGTATACATATTTTTAAAACATATTCATAATTTAGAACACTTCTTATGCCTGAGCATAGTCAAAGTGAAAAAAAAAAGGCTTTGGCTTTTATCTGTTCTTTGTTAAAGAGCTTTGTCACACAACTTTATAAATAATACCCACATTCTGTGAGCATGATAAATGAAAATTAAAAGACAATGTCCATGGGATTCACCATTATTTATTACAAGATAATAGACTCCTGCTGCTGTATGAATGGGATTGTGCAAAGCTGAGGCATTTATGGAAAATAAATATTGAAACAAATATGACGATGTCATTTCTACAACTGGAGATGCTCTCCTTTATGTTATTTGTTATATTATACATGTGATATAGCTCTTATATTTTTATCTTATCAAAGTTGGCCCTGTAGAATAAGAACTTACTATTTCCACACCTCTAAAGCCCTTTATAAGTCAGTCTTGTATGCATAAGCAGTTCTATTAGAAATAATAAAAAGATTTCTCCAAATTCAGACTAGCCCAGTGAGTAGCGGTGTAACACCAAGTTCTCAGGGGCAGATCGTGCCTTTAAGACACAGTTTTGCATTGCTGCAGTATGGATATGCCTGATCCATCCCAGAGATTTCTGAAAGTGATTGTGTATCAAAGAGACCACAAACATATCCGGACAGATAGATTTATGCCATATATTCTGACTGAAAGGGAACTGCTGTGCCGCAACCAATCAGGGACAATGATGTCCATAAATAAACAATTACCTTAAGTGAGCTTTTTAGCTTTTGTAATTAAGTTATATTCTCTTCCATGAGCACACTCTTGAACTCTAATTGGATATTGGAACTAAAAGCAGGAGCATAGAATTTCAGAACAATAGGAACTCCGGACGGTAGTTACCACAAGCTAGTCATTTACCCGTACAAACAGACAATTAACTAATGACATGATGGCACAAATTGCTGGAAAGATACCTGTATCTTCCTTGATCTTAACTAGAGAGGAGGTTTTTGGTGTCTAAATTAAATCTGGTGGATGGTCATTATTTTCCACCAGATGAAAAAGAAGGGACTATGACATAAGGCAGATGTAGGAAGTTGATTTTCTGTGAAAATAGTCATATATGTTGTGTATATGACCTGTTTTGTCACCAAAGAACATGTGATGAAAACCTGAAACCCATCCCTTCTTGTATTACCGTCCTCAGGTATTTTTGCTTATCATTACATTAATTTTTGTGAGAGGATACAGAGGCCTTCATTGTTGACTACCATTTGATGATGAACCCGCATCAGCTGAAGCACAAAATCCTCACTATCTAAGGATTGCTGGTTCTTTATGTGACTGTGTGTTCGGTGGCTTTTAGTCCCATACTTCAATATTCATGTGATTTTGTGTTTTGTGACTAGCCGCAATGTGAAGATCTAAGCTTCATGAAAAATATGAGTTTTTGATATATGTTTGAAGGATTTTGTTTCTGCAGTGAAATAAAACCTAGAAGTTTTGAAAAATGTCTATGGGAGAGCTGGGAAAGGAAAAGTCTACAAGAGACCTGCACCTAGAAGAAGTTGGGAAATTTTCTAGCTCAGCTGTAGAAGGAGGTTTGGGAGGAGAAGGAGGAATCACCAAGAGTCTGCCTTATTTATTCTATTTCCCATTCCCTCCTCTGTCTGCATTTTGCAATTTGCTGTCCCTAGTGATGCGGTCATTTCTGGTCTATCAGACCCTTATGCCTTGCACGGCTTAATCAGTAGACTAAGTTACTCTTTTACTGTAGGAATGAAAGAAAAGCAAATAGTTAAGAAGTTACTAGGAGTCTTTATAATCGCTGACCTTCAATAGTCTATATAATGTGACTTTAGGCCACTGAGTAATAAATAGACTAGTGTAATATTTACAGACATGTCTGGAATGCAGTGAGTTCCTCTCTTCTCTTTCACAAAGTCATTAATGGTTCTGTGAGGAATCAGACTACCGCTGTTCATGTCCCCCTAAAACACTTTTATCTCTTGACAGTTTATGCTGACCTTTCTATTTTGTTTTCATTTGTTGTTCCCTGATCCATTTCCCAAATCCTGGGTTTTACAAAATTTTGTAAGGGGTTAAATGTTTTCTGCAAATCATTCTGTGAAGTCAGTCCTAACCATGGATTCCCCAGCCCCCAGTGATCAGAAGACCTCTTAGAGACAGTGTTTCTCAATCAGTTCCTTTCAGGTAGAAAGGACCATGTTGTTTGTACGAATAGAAATTTTCCTACCAAAAGTACACAACTCTCTCTCTTTCCCACTCCAGCAGCCAGTTTCCACTGCTTTGAAATTCTGAACACTGAAGCAAATGGGGAAAAAATAGGAAATGCGTTTTGGAGAGCAGAAATGAAAACATATGGGGGAACAGTTTCTTGCTTTCCTTCTTTGCCTCAAAGACAAAATCCAAATGTAGCGGTGGCTTCTGAAAACCCCAGCGTTGCAGAAAGAAACAGTGGTCTTTGGTCTTTGACCTGCATCGGGTACACAGGATTTACTTATAAGAAGAGGGAAGGGATTATTTCCAAAGAATAAAAATCAGCACTTTTGAAGAAGCAGAGCAGATTCATAACATTGGAGAATTCCATTAAAAAGTTCAGTAATTGTTTGCAGCTGCCCATTAAAGCTATTTCCTTTAAATCCCATGGCACTGAAGGCAGAAAGAAAAAGTCTTTATGCCAACTTTTATGCATCGTAGTGTTGGATATAAACCCCTCTACTGTGGTCCCCAAACCATTTTTGGTTTGTTTCTATTTTATTCCAAACACAGACAATACACACAGACACTTAACATTCCAAACCAAAAATAAAATCATGAAGAATTAAAGGAATTTACAGAAAATGCATTAAAATCCTTACAAAACAAAAGAGAAGTACTGTCGGAAGTGCTGAGTACTGGACAGTCCATTAAATACTGAATCTGTATTTGCATCAGGTCATGCCTACTTTGCAAAGGTAGAATTAAGCTTGGGTTGATTGCCTGGCATATAATACCACAGTCTGAGTCAAATCTGAGATTTAGTATCCGCAGAGCTTTTCATTCCAGTTTGTAATTTGCTTTGTTTTTAAATGTATGGTTGTTGCACTATGACTCAGCAAAGAATTTGGCCCATGGGTATATTAAAGAAATGTTGCCCTCACCTAAACTCATTTACTTTGTAATATTTACATTGTGGAGCTAAATTTGACTTTCAGTAGAATGCTTTTACATTTCACATAACTATTCCATGGCCTAATTACCCGCATGGACCTCACTTCCTTGGAAAACAGCAGCATTAAGTAAAAGCCGAAGGCGTGTTGAACACAGCCCAGAGATGTTGGATCCAAACAATATCTATTTTCCAATCACTATGTGGAGTGGAGAGTGAATGGAAATTTTTTTGAAGGAATTTCTCAGTGAGGTCAGTACAAAGGCGATTATCACACTTGGTTATTTTTGCACAATAGCAAATAAGGAAATGTGAGAAATCTGTCTCATGTTATCATCTTCCTCTGATATTGGACAAGCTATTCTTGGATTAGTTCAGCAATTTCTTTCCCTTCCATTCCCACCCCCTCCATTTCTGCATATGTGCAATAAACCTCTGTGTTAAGGCAATGACACATTTCTCACTTTGGACCCATTCCTTTCCCTTTTTAGGGAGAGCTGCTCTCTAGAGGACTCAACAAGTGGCAGCATGTTAGTATTTATTTGCACTTATTATAGAAAAGACAATTTTTCAGCACTACAACATCACTGTTTGGATGAGAGTGTGAGATACAGAGAGGACTCAGACTGCAATTAAATCCTGCCTAAATTCAATCCATTTTGCCAAACGTTTCTGTCTGACAGAACCGCTGCAGATAATACACAGTAAGGAGGAAAAGAGCAAACAGATATATCTTATGCAAAGACATCTTCAGCAAAGGAAGGGAAAGAGCTGGAGTCTTCTCAAAACCACTGTGGTGTTTGTTGCGCTAGTCAATGCACTTTGAGAAGATTTCTCTAATGCAGCGATTGGGACGACACAAAAGGTCAACAGTAGAGACTCAGTTAAAAACAATTTTCACAGGAAGAATTTATCATTGTTTCTCACGGAATATGTGCAATACGTCTTGTTTGGTAACTACTCCAATACTGGTTATGCCTGGCAAGTAGTAGTTTTTCCATTTCAGGTTATCCTACAATGCTCTCATTTCCCTGTTACTTCTTATTGAAATATCCCAATAACAAATTTATCAGCACAGGCATTTGTAAAAGAGAAGCACATATAATCCAGCTTCCATCTCCCATAGGCAAAGAGATGACTTCTGCTACACAGCTTTGTGTTTCTCCACGAAATATTTTTACTTCCTTTACTACAAATACTACTCTAAAAATAAGTTACTCTCTTTAAAATTACAAGAAAGAAAATGAGTAGTGCACAAAGTGCTTGCACAACCTGAAGAGACATAGCACATGAGACGGAAAAGCTGTGTAAACAAAAAAAAGGAGACGAGTAATAGAAGAATGATGGGAAACTGTGACAAAAGGAGAAGCAAGGTTTCCAGTGTATTTCTTCTTTGCAAAATGTATTTGCTTCTCCCTTTACCTACCTCATTTCTCACGAGGCTTTTGTTTGCTACTCTCTTCCTCTTTAGCAAGAAAGCCAAACAGCTCTGCTGCAGCTTGTGTCTTTTCTTTGTGGTACCTATCTGCCTACATGCTGAAAGTATCCTTGTCATGTGGACAGATGGTTAGAGCTGCACCTCAATTTCTCTGTCATAATCTCACAACAGCTGATTTCTCCCTTGCAACCCAGAAGGTTTTTTGTTGGTTTGCTCTGTTTTACGTATCCTCCTTTTAACTGTATCATCTGCAGCAATGCGAAGTCTTCCTCCCGAAGCTGAGTCCCTGGGACCTCATTCTGATCACCTTCAACGCTGACTATCGTTTTTGCACCGTGACATGGCTTTGAATATTTTTCTTGATTAAGCCCTGGCTGCCTTTTAGTCTTTCTCTTTGAACTACAGCAATTTAACATTTGATGTTTTCTAAGAAACACACAAATGCACCCGAAATCAACAGACGACTCTGTCTTTACTCAAGTCCAGACCTCTCATATCCTGTCAATTCTGTTTTCAAACGACAAATTGGGATAATTTGAGATGAATTTAAGAAGCCTGGCTTGCAGAGTTTGTACTATTATACTGTCCAAAGTAATGGCCCCGATATGTCTGTGTTTCTTAGTTTTCTCCCCTCATCTCTTGCTTGTTTTTTTTAAATACTTGAAATGAGAAATCATGTCTTCAGCTGGTTCTCCGAAATTTTCTGCCAACTCTCTCTTTTTGGAAAGGGTTTTTGAACACTGTCACTAAAATTCCTTCCTCTTTCACTTGTTTGACTTAGGAAACACCAAAGCTGCAGCAGTTCTGCAGTTATCAGCCCCTTCTAGAGACACCACTGCATTTTTCGTACGCAAAAATCAAATAGCTTTCAAAACAACACAAACACCCTAAAGTTTCAGACCATCTTCATGGCCCAGTCAGCATAGGTTTATGAAAGGCAGGTCCTGCTTGACTAACCTCATCTCCTTCTATGATAAGGTGACCCACTTAGTGGATGAATAGACTAGTATTAGACTACTAGAGTAGTAGTAAAGCCTTTGACAATGTTTCCAACAGCATTCTCCTGGAGAAATTGGCTGCTCATGGCTTGGACGCATGTACTCTTCGCTGGGTAAAAAACTATCTGGATGGCCAGGCCCAAAGAGTTGTGGTGAATGGAGTCAACTCCAGTTGGTGGCAAGTTATAAGCGGTGTTCCCCAGGGCTCAGTATTGGGGCCAGTTCTGTTTAATATCTTCATCAATGATCTGGACAAGGGGATCAAATGCACCCTCAGTAAGTTTGCAGATGACACCAAGTTGGGCGGCAGTGTTGATCTGCCTGAGGGTAGGAAGGCTCTGCAGAGGGATCCGGACAGGCTGGATCGATGGGCTGAGGCCAATTGTATGAGGTTCAACAAGACCAAGTGCCGGATCCTGAACTTGGGTCACAACAACCCCAGGCAACGCTACAGGCTTGGGGAAGAGTGGCTGGAAAGCTGCCCAGCAGAAAGGGACCTGGGGGTGCTGGTCGACAGCCGGCTGAACATGAGCCGGCAGTGTGCCCAGGTGGCCAAGAAGGCCAACAGCATCCTGGCCTGTATCAGAAATAGTGTGGCCAGCAAGACTAGGGAGGTGATCGTGTCCCTGTACTCGGCACTGGTGAGGCTGCACCTCGAATACTGTCTTCCTTTTGGGTCCCTCACTACAAGAAAGACATTGAGGTGCTGGGGCACATCYAAAGAAGGGCAATGAATTTGGTGAAGGGTCTAGAGCACAGGTCTTATGAGGATTGGCTGAGGGAGCTGGGGTTGTTTAGCCTGGAAAAAAGAGGCTGAGGGGAGACCTTATCGCTCTCTACAACTACCTGAAAGGAGGCTGTAGCGAGGTGGGTGTTGGTATCTTCTCCCAAGTTACAAACAATAGGACAAAATGAGATGGCTTCAAGTTGTGACAGGGGAGGTTTAGATTGGACATTAGGAAAAATTTCTTCACCGAAAGGGTAGTCAAGCACTGGAACAGGCTGCCCAAGGAAGTGGAGGAGTCACCGTCCCTGGAGGTGTTTAAAAGACATGTGGTGCTTAGGGACATGGTTTAGTGGTGGAATTTGCAGTGCTAGGTTAACAGTTGGACTCGATGATCTTTTCCAACCTAAATCCTCCTATGATTCTATGATTCTATAGCTCATGCAAAGATGCACTCTTTGCCTCCTCAAAAAAAAAAAAAAAATAGAAATCCTTCTTCTTTCTTTCCAATGGTTTCAAAAATCACAGACTGTTACATTTACTTATATTTTACAAGTAGAGGAAAAATGAGGATTCATTTTATTTTTATTTCTATTGTACAGTGCTCTAAATTACTTAGACTCCCAGAATTCTTTTTACCACTATATTGCCCACTCCACAAACCACTGACCCCATTATTGTCATCATCATCAGAAGAATATCAGTTCTGAATGAGCCCAAAGGTCTCGCTAGCCTATCTCCAACAGTAGCCATAAGTGGATAGCTGAGGAAGAGTATAAAAGAAAGACAAGTGTACAGTATTTCCCATTAGTACTCTCCTAGCTTCCCATACTTATCACCTCAGGATCTGAGCTGGATGTGGTTTCCACATACTTAGTAACTCGTATTGGAATCTTCCACCCTGAACTTGTCCAGTCATTACATGAGCCCAGGCAAGCTCCTACCTACCATACCATCCTTCGGCAAGGAGCTCTGTAGTGTAAAGGACCACCTTCTCTTGCCTGAGCCTACTTCCTACCAACCACACTTGAAATTCTCTGGTTCTTTTACTGAAAGAAAGAGTGGGCCCTTTACACCCTTCCCATGCCTTTCGTGCTTTTATAGACAACTAGCATATCTCACCAACCATTTCTTTTCTACACCAAAGAATGCTGGATTACTAAAAAATTCCCATATTTTTATGATAAGAGAAGCACACTTTTAAATATTGAATAGCCTACATGTCTGGGAATTGAGTTTGTCCCTGAATGTAAATGCTCCTCAGCTACCTGTGGAAGTTCATCACTTTTGCCCTCTGACTCCACCATGTTTATATTCAACTTCCTTGACCCAATTTTGAGTTGGTCTATAAGTATCTGTGTTTGCTTCTAAAGCCTTACTGAATAATAAATATACCTACAGTTTTCTAGCGGGCAAATAGCAGCTCTGTTCTGTGGTTTCAGCGTGAATTAACTTCATTTACAATGAAGAGTTTAAGGATTAAAGGGAACCACCAACAATTTCCAAGATGACAGAGTATGGTATCTCTCACAATCCACGAGTTCACAATGAGCCATTTCTCATATGTACAGGCAGATTAATTTGACGCAATACAGAAAACAAATACCCAAACAATTACATCATTATAGTCTCACAAATAACATTTAAACTGAGGACAAAATTTATGTCCTGGACAAGTGGTGGGTGTTCTAGTTGAAGTCAAGGAGAGCTACACCCAAATATAAAAGGGCTGAATCTGACTCTTCCTGCCTGCAGGGAGCAAACTGGACTGCATATTACTCCTTCAGCTGTGCTTGCCAACACCTCCCCAGGCAAAAAAACTCTTTAGCATCAGTAAATATTGAATTGTAAAATTGAGTCTTATCATATTGTCTTTTAGTAAGCTAAGTAATTGCATGTAGTAGTATAATTAATGCAGATTTATGGCAAGCACATAATTATCTGTTCCATTTGTACGCTACACACCAGGTGACACATTTTATTTAGCTGTAGAGACACATAACTGAAAGTTTTGGAATAATCCCAAGTATTATCTGATCCACCCAGTTGCATTCATCAGGATTTATTTCTACACTTATCTCATAAAGACTTTCTTTCACCCGCTTTTGAACGCCACTCAGCTGATGACTGGCATGATCCTGGCTGCATGACACTTACAGATCAATTTTTGATAGTACTTCAGAGATGCCCACAAGGAGAATGCCATTTGTGCCATGTGATACCTGCCTCCTTATACAGTAGAAATAATGACAGTCTTAAAAATACTAATTACTGTCTTTTTCAACGTAGGCCTGACATCAACAAGAGACATGTAGGACGGGGTGCAGCTGCAGGTTCCCACCATGCTGCTGTTACATGAGATATTTTCCTAGCTGTCATTGCCCACAGAGGGGTGCTGCGTGGGCACTGATACTTATAACTGCACACCAACCACAGGGTTCCCTGCCACAGGGAGATTAAGCCTAAATTTTGCAAACTGAAGCCCATGAAGCAGCAATACCCTACGAATCTGCTACCCAAGACAGAGGCCCTTTATACTGTAGCCACAGAGCCCCCTCTGCAAAAGCAGRTAGATTTGCTGCAGTGCCCAGTCTAAGCAGCTATATTTATCATCCTATACAGACAGAAACAAGGAAATCTCCAAAAGATCTCCAACTTTCCAAGAAAACCCAAAGATTTGCAGCCTTCCTATCATAGCAACATACACTGCAAAGCTTYACAAGCTGTGCAGAAGATTCCAGCAGCTCCCACAGGCATGCAGAGCCCAGCACTAGCTACAGGTAAATAGGTAACATGCTAATGCTGCTTTACTGTGCTAATGATGGATAAATGGGTCCACCCTTACCCTAGGGAGTACAGCTCATTTAGGCACACCCTCAGGCTGAGTCAGACCTGCCACAGAATGCTACAGGTCCCCCTCTCCTTCCCAGGCTGCAGATGGCATTAACCCATCCTTTACCAATATATGTGCCAATTTTTTCTTTGATCTTTAATTGCAAAAATTTTGTAGGGAGACACTTAAACAGTTAAACCCTGCCTCTGAACAACAGAAGCTGTAGATGCAGGACTCTGTAAGTATAACTTGTGCTTAAACATTGAGGGTCACCAGCATACTGGCAATGAAGTGGAGGGKTTTTTTGCCCTGGCAACTACCATAGCTAGACACAAATGGATAACCACATCTGTCCAAACCTCATTCACTTTTAATCTGTAAGGTTTTTTTCCTTTGGTGCCATAGCATATTCTTATTCACTTTTATGAGATCCATTTATGCAACTTCTGCGTTGTTTTCCAATTACATCAGATTATAGCAGGATTTCTTCTCAGTATGTCAATTACTTCTCTGTATGTATTATTAACTCAATGCAGATTAGATCTTCATTGCCATTCAAATAAAAGATCACTCTGATAGATGACGTGTAGGATGAATAACACTGTTAACAAATTAGTATAAAATACAAAATTAAAAGTCATAACTACAGCTACTGATGCAATTAAATGAAACACACTGATTATAATTTATCTTGGTTTATTATAAAAAAAGGTAATCTACTTCACCTCATTAGCTATTGAATTTCAGTCACTAATTATATACATTAGAAGAATTGCTTTCCTATTATGCGAATGCAAGTTGCCATTTAAGGTCACGGATTCTTATTTAAATTCTACTATCAAATACATCTTCCTTGTATACCTATTCCTATACTAATTCCTCTTCGTTACCTGTGCAGGTGCACTACAGTTCTCTACATACACATGAACACATGCATACTGGCAGTTAATCACATCACTTCAAGTAATAGGAGTTTCCAAACATATAGTTATATTCTTTGGGCCTTTTTTCATGCCAGGAATGTACTTTTGGACAAACAGAAAAGCAGCAGAAACAGGAGTTGCAACACACTGAAAATAACCAGTCTACAATCAATATTGTCTAAGTCAATTCTTGTTGAAAGAAAAGATAAATACTCACGAGCTAGATGATTCAGAAATTCGGAACACTCAGTTCCCCATATTGCCACAGCTGTAACTGTAACGCTGTAACTCTGAACTGTTAATGAACAAATATCCCTGTGTCATAGTTATCTTACTTTTCACTTCTCATGAACCAACTTTAATCTCAGTCCTGGAAGGGGTGCATGAGTCACTCTGCACTTCCCAGGCCTAGTCACATTCATAAAGCTGCACATGTAAGAGTGGGATCTAACTAGCTTGGACCAAATTCTGAGGTCTGTCCTCACCGGGGCAGGGAAACATTCAAGGGGGACCTTGAATGTGCCTCCTCCTCTCTAGCAATGTGGTGGGAAAAATCTAGCAGGAGGCAATGCATCTCCATTACCTTATCTGGTAGAGGTCCTCCAGCTCCCCAACAGAGAAATTCTGCCACGCACATACCATCCATGGCCCCCAGAAGAAGGGGTAGGACAAGGAGGAGGGTGTGCTGAGGAGGTCTGGGTGGGGGCCCCAGAAACCAGAGAAACAGATATAGTGGAGTCCCACAAAGCAAATTCTCATCCCACAACAAAATCGGTGGTCTGAGAACACGAAAATAATGTGGAATAAGTGAAATAATGGAAAAAAACCTCCTTGCCCCTACCCACAGCCTTCCCTCACCCCAATTATAGCTAGTTTAATGGTTTCACAATACTTCGTGGTATTGCAATACTTTTTTGGTGTTGGTTTTGAAAAGAATTCAAGTATATCACTCATCACGACTATGTACTGATTTAGCAGAAAATCAACGTACAGAGTCTTACTTAACTTTCACTTCTCCATGTGAGAAGTGAAGACTCATCTGTCTCCATGCAGACAAGCCATGGGGCCCCAGAGTTTGTCTTGTACCCTTGGTAGAATTAATTATTAGAGACTTGGACAGCAGTGGAGGAGTGGAAATGCTTCTCTCAAGTCAGAAGACTGGAAAGAAATAGGTAGAGGTAGTAAATGGAAGGCCACTTTACTCCCTGTTCCTCTTTTCCCTTTACTTCTAACATGGGCTTGAGCTGTGGAATCACCTGTCCCATGTAGTGAAGGACCTTGGTTTTCCACCTTTACATCCAAGTAGAATTAGACAGGGGTGCAAGAGACGGGCTGCTCATGAGGCAGTTCCACCTTGTAAAATTGCAATCTAGATAGATAACACACTTCCCTCTCTTACTCTTTACACTTCTGGACTTTGTGTTGTATATATAAAACAGAGGAGCCCCTGTCAACTTCTGTTCCCAGTTCCCCACTTCAGTTACAAACTCCTGTTGGTAATTGGGTTCCAGCTTATTTTTACTGCACTGAACTTGGATGTTCTTTTCAGAAAACTGGAAGGGAACTGGTGTGGTTTTGTCACCTTATGCAAGAAGGCCACATATAAAATGAAGTCTTCCAATATGCT
Organism: Oceanodroma leucorhoa; assembly: GCA_030449065.1. Classification (NCBI taxonomy): domain Eukaryota; kingdom Metazoa; phylum Chordata; class Aves; order Procellariiformes; genus Oceanodroma; species Oceanodroma leucorhoa. Next base: position 597,515 of record JASVER010000146.1, read on the forward strand.
TTGAAACACAATTTTTTSCTTGGACTTCATGTTTCTCTAAGAGCCAAGATAACAGCAAACAGTAAAGAGCAGATACATTCAGATCTTTTAGCACAATCTGCAAGTGTATATCACCCCTCTTTAGGGAGATCTATGCTGTCGTCATGGTCCTCCAGTGGTGTCATCTCTTCTGGAACTACATCTCACTAGTACTAATTCTGATAGAAATCTGGGGAGTATCTATCAGGAATTAGACTGAGACCAGTCACAGTGTTTGGCATACAGATTCCACAGCCGACAGCAGCAATGGCTGCTTTCAAGAAGGACCTTTCACCAGCTGAGTCAGTGTGTTGCCCCAGCACACCTGCAGTGTAGCTCAGGTTCAGAGTTCAGCTTGCCCCAGCATCCTTGGCCACCACCAACTTTCCAGACAGAAATATGCATGGAAGCTGCAACTTTTGCTCAATTTGGATGTCAGGCGAATTCAGTTGCAGGTCTGTTTTCAGCTCATGTAGCTATCCTATGACATGGATGCAGTTTATCTCTCTACTTTGGAGGGGTGCAATTAGGTTATTGTACCACTTAACAGCAGCTCTGAAAACCCGTGTCTTGTATTGTCCTCTCTCATCACATTCCCATGGCTTTTCAAATCTCACCATAAGTATTGTGGATTTTAGACTTCTCTGTGCCTCCTAATTCTTCTGATTTTCCCTCTGCTGTTGGCCTTATACTGACTGAAAGTTTTCTTTCCTATCTGAACAACATTCATATACCTTTTTTGTTGTCCATAACTTGTACCACGTATTCTGCCTGGCCGTGTGTTATTCAGTTTTGCATACTGAGATGTTGTGAGTCCTACTCTTGGATTTGTTCACACTTAGCTGTACTGTTAAGGATGTTGTCAGGATACTGACATACTTTGCTGATGATGGATGGCAGCAAATGACAGGGCTTTTTGAAACATTTTATCTTACCTACAACAAAAGGTCCCAATCTCTGCTCAACTCTCTAGTCCCTACCAAAATAAAACGCTAAGTAGGTAGCCAGGGAGTTGCGATGGGAGCTGTATTTTGAATTGTTAGTGAAACTAATGCCAAAAAAAATCACAATCCACATATGCAAATCTAAATATCATAACACTTTTAAACATCCCTGTTGTTTTGTCAGGAAGATACGATAGTGGGGCTGCTCTGCAAGGGAGGGTGAGCAGGGAGCTGAGGGGATGGCAAGGCAAGCAGAAGCGTGGCCTTACAGCAGGGTTCCATTCCCACAGAGCCCAAACAAGATGAGCAGAGCAGGTCCAGTGGCAGCAGCCAGGGTCAGCCACAGCCCAATGGCTGCTGGACATGTCTGTAGGGATGAGGCAGGTCTGAGGTCAAGCCAAAAGTCAGACTGGTGAGGCAAGGTGAGGATCAGGACAGCATGAGAGCCAGCCCAGCACACCTGCAGCGTAGCTCAGGTGAGGACTGAGAGCAAGGCCCTGATCCTGAACACAGTTCCCAAGCCGAGAGCCACCCTAGACGAGATTTCTATCAGCTGTTTTCACAGAAGCTCTATCCAAGGTTACACAGCTGTGCCGTACCAAAGCTGACCTTGAACACAGCTTCCTAGGATGGGAGAACAAATTTACAGAGCCTGCTGGTGTACTCAGCACCCTGGCAGGTTTCTGGTGGCTATTGCTGAGGGCTTTCTTTTTTTCATTATTGGTCCCCGCACCCTGCAGCTGGCCTGGGCCATGCAGGATGATATCAGTGGGGGAACAGGACTAGATCCCAGGGTCCTGCCAGGCTGCAATAGTTTTGCAGTTGTTTGATGTCAAAGAAGTTTAGAACTGCAGCATCACCAGCACAATGCCTGTCACTGGTAGACAGGTAGAAATGTGAATAGGTACAGGGGATATTTCCATGCAGTGTTGCCACTGAATCCCAAACTATATCCTCAATATGCTGAAAATCTACACAAAAATGTCTAACACACCAATGCACAACTGCACTAGAGAGACCTGCTAGCTTTTGGCAGGTGTCTTTCAGAGAGTAGTCTATTCCTAGAAGGAAGTAGATGCACACATTCCCCATAATTGATATTACTAGTTTACAATTCTCTGGCTACTTTTTTCCTATAAAAGCTACATTCATTTTCCAGACAACAACAGGAGAAGAGCTCTCAATTAATGCAAAAAAGTAAAAACATAGCAATATTAAAAAAATTGTGTTCCAAAACATCTTTTTCTACTGGTGCTTTTTGTTAAGGATAAAACACAAAGCTGTTACGCTTATGAAAGGAGCATGGAAGCTGATGTGAAGGTGTTTTCTAAGCTCAAAACAGACTATATGGTCAGTATAGCCTCTAAAGACTTCAGTGGCAAGTAGCTAGACAACTTCTAAGAGCTAGTGCTATCCTCGATCCAGATTGTTTGAATGTATTGTGAAATATTTAAGGACATACTAAGAGAAGGTTAGAAAGAGAAGGCAAAAACATGGGAGAGATGAAGACAGGGCATTATGGTATACAATTGCTGCTTCCTTTGGAGCAGTACACAACAAGGTGTGTATGGGCAATGCGGGAAGATCTCCCTCCAGCACAAGACTATATAGGTTCAAAATGGGGCCTAATAGGATCAGCTGAAGACATAACTCATATCAGTCAGGTTACAGAGCCATTCCTACAGTGGCCCTTCTAACAACCATTAGGAACACTAATGTGCATATCACCCCTGTGTCAGCCCGCATACTTAAGCAATGTTCCTTATAGGACTGTATCAGTAGACTCCAAGTTACCTCCCTGTGAGTTTTCAAATTCTGATTATCAGGTTTCTCTGAACTATGAAGAAATTCCATCCTTGCAGAAGGTGATCATGCTTAAAAATGTCTGTCCTGTCAGTAAAACAAGGTGTGTTCTGCATGGGACACTGTTGCAGCAGACTCTTTGTGCCCTTTGTCACCTCCCATGCTCTGATTCACAAGACTATTGGCTTTGTGAGATCTTGAGAACAGGGGCTATGGGTATTTGTACTTGGCCCAGATGGCCTGATGTCAGGTGACAAGCTCAATGTAAGAAATGAGTGGAAGACAAACTTTTATTTCTTGTTTACAAAATTTTTATATTTTTTACTTTTGGAATTCGGATTTTTAAATATTATGGGTTTGTCCCTGAAAAGGGGTTAAAAAATAGAGCTATTTAAAATCAGAAATGGTCTGATCTTTTAGCCCACAACCAAGGCTAAGCAGTTTGTATCTTCCAGATCTGGGGATTCGCGAAGGCTGAAGTGGCACAGCCCCTACATGGAGCCCTGTGAAAGGGCAGTGCAACACCAGAAAAAGTCAGAAAATTAATGGCTGCTGTATTTACAAGAGTCCACACATAGCAACCTCAGCAGGGGAACACAATCCACCCTTGAGATCAACTCCGTTGCAAATGAAAACAAAGTTTCCGCAATCACATTGCTGGAGAAGACCGTAAGTCCAGGCTCCTACAGTCACAGACAACAACGTAAAAGAGTACTTTAGTGCAGAAGGGTCCCCACAAACCACAAAATACTTCACAACACCCTGTAACAAGCCTACGACCTATGGTGCGAAAGACCAAAAGCCACAAAGACTCCAGCATGCCACAGGAAGAGGGCAGGAAAGATCCAGCTCACCACCATCATCTTTGGCCTCTGCAGAAGCAATGCTCCTGGGAGATGAATATTTTGTCAATTCATCTTTGGTTGTGCCTTTTTGATTTGACAATTGTTAGTTAAATAAGTTTCCACTTGTGCTAGATACCTAAAATAAGCTGTAAAATAAACCCAAATATTATACTTCATTAGGAAGACAAAATTAAACAGCCATGAGAACCCAAAAATATTTGCCTTTTGTCTGAGCTTTGTTAACTACTACTCTGTTGCTTCCCAAAGGAGCTGTGCATTAGCAAACATAAAATACAGGAACAGGTATTGATATTATACTGAAGTGTCCTTCTCTGTAAGTAGCAACTGAAGACAGCATTCTTCAGCCTACATTACAAACTGTATTTGTGAAAACCAATCAGAAAATGTGTTTGAGACACAAACCTGTGATTTTCCTTTTCTATTTTAAAGCTCCCAAATTTGGAGTGAAGCCCAAATCTGGATTTCGCCCTCTCAAAATATCCTATGAGCATCTGGTTGGGTTGGTGGTTGGTTTGTTTCTGTACTTCCTACATGACAAATTATATGCATGGTCACATGTAACCTAGCATATATTTTTATTGCATTTACAAAAGAAAGGCAACAACAACAATAGCAACAAAAGTTTGATTCCAGAGAGCTGTAGAGCCAATTTGGACTTGGCAGGCAAAYGTTGCTTTAAAAGTAGCCTGACAGACCTCCCAAAATATAATGAACATGGCATCAGAATATGCTGAAATGGGAGTTTTGGTTTGTTGCAAAATTAGGGTATATTATTTTCCCTTCATTGCAGTTTTGCTGTCTAGTATATAGACTCTCTTCTTTAAAAACTCTGAATCCTGCTGTTCTCAGTAGGAGTTGCATATTATGGCAATGCTGTTGGAAGTCTTACTTAGAATGACTGAAATGTTTTTCCAGGGTGTCAACTTGCAACTCATCATTAATGTTTACAGTCTCAATAGCAGCTTGCATTGCTATAGTAACCCTTAAAGGAACATTCCTAACAGAAAACTAAAATAAAAGGAAGCCACATTTTTACCAAACACTCATAACACAGGGATTGTTCCTGGGTTATTTCAGTAATTTATATTTTAAACAAAGGCGACCTAAAGAAAAAGAGGGCCTCTCATGCTAGCAAATCAGTTTTATATACTGCTGCATGATGGGATGTGACAGAACTTGGATAGATGCCCCCTCTTAAAAAAATATAACTTCTGTTAGCTCCGATTAAAGCAAGTATGGGAAGGGGGTTAAGGAAAGCAAGGCTTCTTGCCGGCAAATTTTTTGGGAGGAATTCTGTGGCTATTAGTACAGAAAATAATTCTACCATGATCTTGGTATTTACCTCTAGGCCAAGTTACAGAAAACAAAACTGTCTTCTGAGTATTTAGTGCCACGCACTGTAGAGAGGTCACTGATGTAGTAGTCTATGGTCTACAGCGTCACTTCCTCAGCATGAGCTACAGTATATAATTTTCCCAAGCAAAAGCAAATTGTGCTAAACCTCATACATTTTTATAGTCAGATTTATGTAGATGAACTTGTTCCATGTTTCTCTAATATTTTACACTGTTTATTGAAAAACCAAATTTATTTCCTAAAGCAGTAGTCTAGTAACTTGCATTTACTAGGAAAAACCTGAATCGATTTTACAAACCATTTGTCGACTAATACCAACAGTGTGTTCTTATCTTCCAGGCTGGTTGGAATGCTGCAGCTGGGGAGAGGTGATCAGATTTGAGAGCTCTCAGATTTGTCAAATCATAATCATTTTATGACATTGCAAATGTCTTTTAACAGTGTTTTACATCAGTTACGAGAAAGGGAAACACAAAGTCAAATTTGACTTGTAAAAATACGAAACTCTGAAAAGCAGCAAGAGGAAGCTTTTTATGAAAAAACTTCAGCAAACAGGAAGTCTAGAGGAATGAGCAAAGTCCAAGAAGTAAGAGTCATATCCTGATCCTGATCTTACAAGTACCCTACAAACTTTATTTAGTTTAAGCTCAGAAAATGGCTTTGCCCCAACTTTCCTACCAGTCTGAGTAAAGCAAAGGCAAACTGGCATGGTCAAAGCCACAAAGTGAGTGTCAAAGCTCCAAGACCTCAGGTGTCTAAGATGAAAACATTTCAGATTAAACAGGAATCATCTTAGGCTGTTAAAGCTCAGTACCCTGAAGACAAGTCATAAAACATCTGTTCTTTTCAGACTTTCAACCCACAAAATGGGGAGAATGAGGTGACCTAGTGAAATGAGGCTGTGGAGCCTGCATATTTCACAGCAATCATATTGAACTATTCTGTTTCTTGTCTTCTGTACCAGTATTGTCAATCCTGGATCTTTAGGGCCCAGATGGGCTCCCATAAAATTAATATCAATTAAAAGAACCACAAAGATCACTGTTTTTACCTCATAGGCAAAACATCACAAAGCTGAGCCTCCGTTTTCTGGTATAGGTCAGGAACATGTAATAGGAGTCTGCATAATGATCCTCTATGTCCCTTTCTGTAATCTAAAACCAAAGATATTAACTCTGGGTGAAATATAAAAAAATATAGATGGCGGTAAGGATGGGTCAACTTGAACAAAACATTATTAGTCAAATTTTGAAAATTTTAGAATAAATGAAATGACACATACATTGGAAGAGATGGGTCAGCACAGATGGTTTCCAAATGTGCACCTGCCATTGATGTGGAGATGTGTCTGCTCATGAAGGCTGGTATAAAGCTCGCATTTGATGAGCTGATGCCAGAGACTGACAAACTAAAGAAGAACAAAAAAGGAAGAGGCAACAATTTCACTGCATTCTTCATGATGTGTTATTTGTGTTTGAGTTTGTCCACGAGCTCCTGTTTTATCCATGCAGGCCTCCTGGCATTTTTGCCTGACTTCCTCTTTGTTGGGATGCATCGCTCCTGAGCTTGGAGGAGGTGATCCTTGTATATTAACCAGGTTTCTTGGGCCCTTCTTCCCTCTAGGGCTTTATCCCATGGGACTCTACCAAGCAGAACCCTGAAGAAGCCAAAGTCTGCTCTCCTGAAATGTTATGTTCTGTGTTCGGATGGAATTGGAGCTCCACAGAAAATACCCAAAATGTATTCCACTATGTTGTAATATATGTTTCTAACTTAGAAGAGCAAGGTACATGGGCTAAGAGAAAGAAGATGAGCAGGTAAATAAACTGTTTAAATCAAAACTCTCCACAGGACTGCATTGCATATTTTCATCCAAAAATGTTTTTTGAAAGTATTTATACCACCTTTTGAGTATTGTTACATAAATATGCCAGAGCTGGCCTTTCAGAGCAGTATACTACTCTAGGATGCACTATCTGAATCAGGATGACTTAACCTACATAATAAACACCATTTGACAAAGATTTCTGAAAGTACATGAACATGGAAAGGCTGTAACAAAAGCACCTTCTCTACAGACAACAGAAGAAAGAACCATGTGTGTTTCTTCTTCTGGGTGACTGATCCCAACAGTGTTGTTTCCTGGCTTTGACTATTTCTGAGCTAAACACAAAGCTGATGTCACAATCTCACGTAGATGTAGCTGACATCTTTTGAGCACTAATTTACACTTGTTTGGGCTCCATATTCATTTACTTGGCCAAATTCAAAAGCGAGGCTTAATTCTTAGAATTTCAGACAAAGTTATATTATCTCAGATTCCCTTCTGCTCAGTCTACTTTATAACTACGGACACAATCTTTGAAAATGTTATAGAACCCATATTGGCAACCATGTCTACACACGATTATGTTACATCAAATAAGATTCTGTGGGTTTTAATACATTATTCTGGATTTGCTTAGATCTAAATTGTGTACAATGTGTAATTTATGCAACTTCACTTTATATATCACAAGGGTTAAGGACAAGCTTTCATGTTGACACATATAGACAGGGAATTGTGAAGCATGCCAAAGACAAGTTTCAATTAACTGCAAGGAGTAAGACTAGGTTTATAAAACTATTTAGACACCTAAAAATCACGGCATTTTTAGCAGAATTTGCGAAGACAGCTAAGTAGGTCAACGGTCAAACACCAGTTAGCAACCTGTACAGGTTAGGAATGATGGGCCAGGCCCCAGAAAAGGCTCACATGTTTGGATGCTAAATATTATGAAGCCCAAAAGTCAGGCACGAGCTGTGGACTCAAAAAACAGAGCCAGAGTATATAATGTGCACAAACAGAAGGAGGTACAGCCAGCCAACAGGAAACACTGCCAAGAGGGATGGGTCTGAAATTCTCCCTCTCTTCTGGACATAGTACCTCTCCAGGGAAGAAGCACACAGTGGCCAAAATCCCTTCCTGTATGCAGGAATGTATGTGCACGGGCACTGTCATCTGGGCCACAGATACTGGCCACCGTTCCTTCAAGACAGAAAGAGGTCACCTACCACTATTTACAGAGTAGCCTCACAGCCAGAGAGCATGGCTTGGGTATTGGTCTTTCTTCATCTTGACAGCTGCCATACAAAATACTGTGTTTATTTATTTAACGTGCGTGGGGGCAGTGTACTCTTTCAAATGAGATGATATTGCCTGCCAGCATATTTTTTGCTAAGACAAATTCATGGTCCTGGTTGACCATACCAGTGACCAAGCACTGGGTTTCAGTGATGGAAATGTCACTTCTGCTTCAACTAAAATCTGCTGGCCATTGAGCCAAGCATAGCCATGCTAGGAACAGAGGCACTATGTAAGCTGCACACTATGAACATGTTTTGTGGCATAAAAACATGCCTACCCTCCATGCCAGCACACATCCACAGACAGGTCTGAGCCAAACTATGGCTGCAGACGAGAGGAGACATGAAAAACTGCTGAACTTCTCCACAATGTGCCTCTTGTTCTGGAATCCTGTGTTGTGCTGGTGACCACATCGGATGGATATAACCTCAGGGCTGGAGAGCTGCAGCACTATAGTGGCAATGTATGAACTTCCAGTCCTAAAATTCACCATCTCCTCCTGAAACATCCCTACCTGAAGCATGGCAGAGCGTAAAGTACTATGGGAAGTCATCCTTTCTCAGCCATATATTAGCAGTCATCAGCTGAGAGAGAGGTTAGCTTTAACTGTTAGCAAATACCACTGAAGGCAACCTAAAATAATTGGGTTTACCTCGCGTTGCAGCTGGTTAAGGTACAGACCAAGAGCACTGTTGTACCTCAGCTGAGGGGCAGTAGCTCTTACACTTCTCCTTCTCAATTACTTCTAAAAGGCTGAACATATTACCAATTTAAATCCCTGTGGCAGTCTAAGCCTGAGATGCCCAAACTTGGGCCTCAACAAACAAGCCTTCAATTAAATTATTATTCAAGTCTATTCTTGATTCCAGGAGAAACTATTTCCAAGACAAGTTTGAGGTCTCTTGGTGATTCAGCATTTGGGTACCGAGGCCACTAACGTGCGGACTGCATTTCCCAGAGATATGCCTAGAGCTAATCTAAAATATAGATTGTAATTTAATATTTAAGATAGCAAGGATGCTTTTTGCTTCAAGTATTCTGTGGACTTTAACTGAATTTATAAAAAGAAGTGGTCAGCAAGTCCAAGTCACATGAGAAACTTGGCTGAGAAGTCCAAAGGCTGAAGTTCAAATTCTTCCTTCGTATTTCCTTYGACATACTTTGCCTTCTCTAGTTGACAGCAGTGAAGCTTCACTGAAAATGTACTTTCTAGGCCAGTTTTCCATTCATTTTTATTCCCATATATTCCAAAGTGAGAATTCTCTAGGGACAACCTGAGCATCTGAACAACTACTTCATTCCTGTCAGCATTTTTTTAACACTAAGACACAAGTTTGCAACTCCTCTTACATTCAGTCACTTATTGTGTGTCTGCAACATCTGTAGCAGCACAGGGAAGCGTACAAGAGTAGACAGTTTACCTTATGGCAAATTCCAAGGCAGTATTTAAAGTTCAAATGAAATTCTAGCATTCAAAGTGGGAGGTTTAAGGAAAAAAATCCCAGGACTGTCAGTGAAAAGTTTAATTATGGACAAGATGACACACACATAGTAAAACCCACAAAGGCAGCGACACCACTGTGGAAGCACATTCCAATAAAATCTTAAAAGATTACTTTAATAATAAACTATGCATTCCTGAGCAAGCCATCGCAAGATTAGCTACCACATTGCTTTGCTGCAAGCAGATTTTTCACAAGCTGTTATTGATACCACTTTCAAGGCATTCATGAAAGTCGATGTCTTCAGAAGGTCTCTGCACTTCAATGTTTTTATTTCATGCTGCTGCCCCACTTTCCACCCAGACTGGAATCCCAGTGATCCTAATGACAGACTGTGGTTTGGACAGAGTTAATGTCCAGAAAAACGATAGAAAAACTCACTGAGGTGAAGGTTTCCAGCTGTAATTTCAAGATAATTTTAGACCTGCTGAAAAAAAGGCTTGTGTTTGGAAAGTGCTGGGGCTGATACTGTTCTGTACAATAAGCAGTTAACTTAAAACAAGAAAACCTTGAGTAGGGACTGAATCTATGCCAGCAATAGTAAGATCAGATACAACAAATATGAGAAAAAAAGTCATCATCCTGGAAAACATAGCACTCTCTCTCTACTATAATCTTTTAATATTCAGGCTTAAAGTCATAGCAGCCATTGTCCATTTGATTCTGTTTTTACTGTAGAGAAATAAAAGTTCTTTTACTTTTCATAAAGTGTAAAGCATGCCCTTTAAGTCCTGCAGCGCAGTATAGATGAAATAACTGAATTCCTGTGGGGCTTTCTGCCTGGATTCCTCTTACGTTCAGAAGGCAATCCTATTACTTATGTTTAATGTAACAGTTCTGAATTTTAGCATTTAGCTCAACAATGTGGGACACCAGGGGAGCTGTTCTAAGTTGAATTACAAAATAGATAGCGCAGTCCTTCAAGGCTTGAGTAATTTTTTATTCTTTAAGAAAACTGAAATTTTTTCCAGTTAGTTATTAACCATTTATCAGTAAAAAAGTTTTTCAGTGAGATTATTAATGATGTCCCAAGTGCTGGTAGATAGTGAAGGACCTCTTGGCATTTCTGTAGTAGATGTGATTTTATCACACTTCAAAAGGACTCTTAAACTGCTCTCTATTGGCAGATGAAAAGCATTTTCATCTCTTCCAAATTCAACAACAAATAGTATAAATCATATTTGTAACCATTCGTGCAACTAGTCAAGGTATTTCAATGAAATGTGCCTGGGTTTTGTGTTGGGCAAAGCACAAATGATAATCCTGCTTATGCCAGCACCAGGCTGGGCTGCTTTATAGAAGTTGCTTTGTTACTGCACCATGTTTAAACTAGGCACAATGTCATCCTTCATGTTAGGCAGTCTGTGTAACTCCCACAAAGCACGCTGAGCAAAGTATTATTCTTTAAAATACAAACTGCCCCAGGACCAAGAAGCTCCAGTCCTGCTGGTAGGTGTCTAGCACAAGGTGTTCAAAACAATGTACAGTGCAGTGTAAGCTGTACAAAACCAACACTGTTAAACATGAATACAAGTGTCCCAAGGAATTCAGATCTGATCCTGCAAATACTGACATGTGCCTAGCCAGCAACCTGTTAATTGCAGCAAATGCCTCCTTACTTGTGTGGCATGCACTTCCTTCCGTGAACACTAGGCTAGTGTATAAAAATAGGTCCCTGGTGTCCTTTTTGGTTAAAATTAGCACTTCTGAAATGAAAGAAAGATACAGGCAAGTGATACGCAGCTATCAGCTTTTAGTGACCTCAGGCACAAGGCTCCTATCACTTTTGCTGTTCATAAAAAAAAAAAAGTACCACACCATATCAAGGAAAGTATTGTATCATTTGGTAGCTTTGGATGTGGATGATGACCAGTTTTGAACCCTGAACTCCCTGGTGGTAAAATAATTTTGTATTAAACATTTCTCTCTTCCAAAACGCTTAGAAATATCTATCAGATGTATTAAAACTGCAGGAAAAGTGTTGCTCCTTTTTCTCTTTTTAAATTGGGTATTGCTGTGAAGGGCAATATCACAGTTTCAAACAGAAATATTCTGCACTGTTTTGAGAAAATAAATGTTAGGCTAAGTTTACAGCCTTGAGAAAAAAAAATAAGTTCTGCTACAAGGACAAAAATGTGATTTTTTTATCAGAGGCTCTTTCATACAAGTTGGAAAACAGCTGTACTACACTGGGAAACAAAACATGATAGATGTTTGAATAAAGATGAGTGGGAAGTACAAAGGTCAGCTCTGAATGTGACCCAGAAACTGAATTGCACTGACCCAATATTTTGGTTCAGCTAGCCACAGATTTGAGGGGGGTGGGTGGTTGTTCCCCGCCCGCACCCCCAAAAAAAAGAAAAAAAAAAAAAAGGTATTAGTTTGGACTTGGATTTTTTAACACCATTTTCTTGCAGAGCGTTTCAGGCCCACTGCTGCTTAAGAAGCATAAATACCTGTGCCCTGCAAACTGGCCGCCACACGTTTCCGTGCCCCCGCAGGGTCCCCCGATCTCCCACCCCGCTCCCCTCCCGGCGTGTGCTCCGCGGGGCTCCGACCCCCTCCCAGGAGGGGGCTGTCCCTGGCCCCGGCTCCCCCCCGCCGCCGCAGGGGCCGGAGCGGCGGCTCGCAAGGGGTTAAGCTTGTGAGCACCGACACGTTGAGGGGGAGTAGCCAAGACCAAGCAGCAAAAACATCATAGCGCATTCCTGGGTAGTCCTCAGCTGCCAGCATCTGATTAAAACCATATCTCTCGCTGTGAGTGGCTAACTAATCCGAAGGCGAGAGTACAACTGAATATTTAACCGGGCCCCCGGTCCCAGCCAGGCTAGCGGCTGTAGTCATCGGATCATGCACGGAGCGGCACGGATCTAGCCCGTAAGTAGCTTTGCGAGCGGGGCTCGGCTCCTGCAAAGCCTGCGGGGGGGAAGGGGCTGTCACCGGGGGAAGCGGGGTGCTTTTCCCCCGAGGCCGTGACGGGGTGCCTGTGGTGGGGCTGCGGCGGGTGGTGGGGGCTAACAAAAGTGGGGCGCCGGGGGAAGGGGTGCTCACGCCGCGAACGGGCCGGGGCTCAGCCTGGCTCGGCTGCTGGCATCTCCCCGCAGCCCCGGGCAAAAGGCGCCGGTGGGGCTGCGCTTCGCCGCCGAAAGCTGTCGAAGTCGCGGCGCTGGCCGGGAGCGCTTGAGACGGCCCCGGCCCTGCAGAGGGGTCTCGGCGGCGCCGCGGGGARGGGGGCGGGGGGGGAGCTCGGCGCTGCCCGATCTGGGCTGCGGGGAGCGCGTCCCGGCTGAGGCGGGGTGGAAGCCGCCTGCCTCCTGCTCAGGGCTCTGGTAGGGCCGGCGCCCTGAGGAAGCTTGGGCGCAAAGCAAAATAAAAGTGCATTTTCATTTTTATGTGTGGAGGGGGGGAGTTAAGAAAAAAATATATAAACACTAAATTTCACATAAATAACAGGTATGAAAGACTCTCTCTAGTAGCAGAGAGGAGGAAAGGTTTAGGATGCTGTGAAGCAGGGGTGGGGTTTTGGGTTTGGTTTTGGATGGAGCATCCTTGCTGGGCACCCCTCTGTCTGCTGGTGAATCTCAGGATGCTACTTGTGTCTGTGGTAAATGGGTGTAGTTAGAGATGTCCAAGACTAACTGGCATGAGCCTTCTACCTTGTCAGAGAAACTGACTTCTTAGCTGGTGAGACTTAAAGTCTAATGATCATCATATGATGACACTTACATTGGAATAGTGCCTGTGCTCTGAGCAGTAAGATAAATGCAGGTGTTGCCAATACGGCTGGACTTCTCTGTAGCAGAGCTTCTACGCCTCAGATAAGCTGAGGTTGATTACTTAAGCACTTACTAAGGAACCATGCAAATCCACTGGTAAGGTAGGATTAACTTTTTTTTGGTGGGGAGAGTGGTGAGGAATTGTCTTCATCCTCTCTTAATGAAGGTAGTTTGCCTTAAAATGCTACATTTTTGCCTCAGAAGTCTTCTGTAGCTTCCATAAACAAGGCTGCCCAAAATGGACCGAATCTGAGAGCAGGTAGGCTTAGATTTGCCCGTTGTGTGCTAAGGAATGGGGATAAGTATGCTTAAGGATGGGAACACCTGTGTAGATAGGCAAAATAGAGAGAAGTAATTATGAAGTTATGTATTCTAGCTGAAGACTTACCAGGCGCTGGAAAACATGTCCTTGTGTCTGATGGTGACCTGTTAGGCAGTTATAATGCTAGTGGRTCTTCAGATCAGCTTCCATTAGGACCTTTCAGGAAGTGGGGAAGGCAGTGGGTGGCTAATTGGAGAGGCGAATCAGAATCCAAAGAAAATCTTTTCAGCTGAGAAAGGTATTGTCTGAGGGAGTCATCTCCCATGTCTGTTCAAAGAATCACTGCAGTTGCATCCAACACAACGGTTCTTGAGGCATAATCAGGTTTCCAAAATTCTCTGAATGGTCTGAGGATGTGGTCAAGTCTAAAGCAGAAATTTCTATTACTAGTAACTCACTAGAGTTTGCATTTGGAGGAGGAGAACCAGGTGGTAGGAGGATGTGAGTGCTAAATGAATGTCAGGTGAACCATCAGAACAGAAGCTTAACCAGCAAACCTCATGACTTGGAGTATAGGAAGGCTCAGGGTAAAATGGAGTGAATGCCAGGTGATCCAAGTCTTAAATGAAGAGATGGGTCTGCTGAGGGGAATCTAACAGGGTCTTGTGTGCTTTCACTGTAGACAGGAGACTGGGAGAATGATGAGCATTACTCTGATAGTCCTGTGACTTACAATACTTCTTATCTCTTGTGCTCTTACTTCAAACAAAGCTATTGGCTGAGCACCAGAGGTTGTACTCAGCACTATCAGTTGGAAGGATGGGCCAAATGCCAAAAATCTGGCTTCAGTTTCCTTTTGTGAAGGTAGAGATGGTTATCCATTCTCACATGTGCCTTCTGCTACGTCTCTAAGTATCTCTATACATCTGCAGTACACAACCCACTTTCTCATTGAGAAGAGTATTACTTGTCAAAGTGCCTGCATAACCCTGTTATTGGACACTACAGACCAGTAGCTGCTATAGATATACTTCTTGCTTAAGGCCTTTACGTCACAAGCAGATATGCAAAGAAGCACCCTAAATAGGTGAATATAATATATGCAAAGGGTGGCAAAAAGATCCCCTAGATTTTTGTCTCTGTGGGAAAGCAAATAACTGCACTTAGTGTCAAGGAAAGGGGAATCAAGGGCTGGTGTCTGGACAGGATTTTTAGGATAAAAAACATAGCTTGAGATATGAATTAAATGGAAGTGCATAATATGCTGCAGTCATTGAGTATTGTTGCCAAACCTACAGATTTTTCTCTTATTGATGCTCTTCTCTCCCGGTGAACTTTACACTGCTAGGACATTTGTGTGACCTGCTGGGCTAATGCTGTTCTTGGGAATGTTTGTGGACTTTATTCAGCAAGGCTAGCAATATGTGAGCACTACAGAAGCATGAATTTGCTTGGACAATGAAGCAATAAATTCCACATCCAGAGAAAGCCAGCTTGTTCTGGAAACAGTACTGATGGTGCAGATCCTGCTTGCTGGCTAGATTCTGTCAAAAGAAATGATGAAGACAGCATGAAGGTAACTTGTAATCTGCAAGGATTTTGGAGAAAAACCTAGATCTGGCATGTACACTAAGGGATCATTAGTAGAATGAAGACTATACCTCCTGGGGAGGGGAGGAGGAATGCTAAGAGGTCTTAATGAGCTTCTGCTGTTAAACACAACCAAGTGTAAGCCACTACTCCTCTACCTCAGCATGGACTCCACAGAAATACAACTTGGGGTTGTGTTAGAAGGATCAAATAGAATAAGGTGTCTAAGTACCATAACTGACAAAACAAACTGACTTTAGAAACCTGGTTTTGAGGCGGTATCTGAGTTCAAGGGTCTCAGGGTTATAAAGAAGCTAGATGAAGCGTAGTGGAAGGCCTAGTCAATAAACAAGAGGTACCAGTTTCAACAGGATTAGCTTGTTTATGCAAGCTGGGCAGCTGAGTGCTGAACAAAGCGTCTTCTCCCATCTAATTCTTGTCAGCCCTGATTGATGGGGGCATAGACCATTCCAGTTTCCCCTCTTCTGAAAGTTTGAGCCTTGCCTATGCTATGGAGTGCTTGAGGATGAAGTGTCTCAGCCGAAATGCCCTGCAGACCTTTACTCCCAACTATCTGTGGGATATATTTTTTTTAAAAGCTTCTAATAAATCTTCATAGCTGGTGCATGTCACCTTAAATCTCAAAGCTCAGGCATTGAAGACAAACCATTGGCCTTGGAGCTGAATTTCCTGCTGCTCTGTCAGTTCATGTTGCATCCTTAAGCAACAAGATGAGAGGTGAAATACTTGATGAGGATTATCTCTTGAAGAGAGCAAGTAGGTCTGAAAGGCAGGATAATAGACCTTTACCTTGGCAGTCAGGAGGCTTCATGGCAATGTTAACTAGGAACTAGCTCCTCCAGAAAAGTGTATTCAACTCTTAATGCTGATGTGTCACACAACAGCAAGTCTCCTCCTGTGAGAACTGTCATACACCTGACCTGTTGCTAAAATACCTATGGATGAGACTTCCTTCCTAGGAAGGGTCAAGACAAGTTAGGAACACTAAGGATGTAGTGTTAATATTGCAACCGATCTTTCTACCTTACAGACGCCTTCTGTGCTTTCTCAGAACAGGATTATTTGTGCTTTGAGGGAGGGCACAAAGGTCACTATATGAGTAAGAACTAGTTTTCTAGTAGGTTGAATAGCAGATCTATCTGCAAACAGCTGCTAGCCTGGCTGATGGAAGGTAAACTTTAGAGCAGGATGAAGGCTGACACTTGTCCTTGCATACTTCTGATGGATAGGGGCATCCCCATAATATGATATCAAGACCATCATAGAGATGGAAAATTAGAGAGAACCTGTCATGATTACATTAGAGTGTGGATTTAGGAGCAATAATGTAAACTTCCTCTAATGTACATAACAAACGTGTAACTACAGTTATCAATAGGGAAACTTACTGCAGAATAGTCATCTGTGAAACTTGACTAGCTGTTCAGTAGAACAGCTACTGAAGGAGCTGCAGTGGAGCTCTGAAAAGCCTCGTTGATCCTTTTTTACCTCTGATGTAGATCTTTCTGTACCACTTTTTTAGATTTGTGTCTTGTTTAGTTATTCATTGCCTTTCTTGCTGCATATACAAGGGAGAGCTGGGGCCCTTGGTAATGACTAATCTTGAAGGCAAGAGTAGCCCTTGTATTAAGCAGTGTGCTTCATAATACCTAACTGAGGACTGAAACTGCTGTAGAAGAACCTGCCCTCATAAGGTGCAAACAGAATTGTCATCAGTCTTCTAATAACTTGCATCTGTTAGAAGAGACAGTGTGGAGTAACTTTTGTGACAACAGTTTATGTAACGAGAGACACAGCAGCTGGGGGCTAGGTAGAGCGTTCTTCAAATACTGCTGAAATGAATGTTTAAGGACAGGGTTTTGGCTGCTCATGGGATCATCAGGCTGGGTAAAGGAACTGCAGTACTTGACACTGTGGCCATGTCTACATGGTTTTAGGTTGGGTGAACACAAGACTAATACAGCAAAATCCTATTACTCATACAGATACATTTGTGAACAGGTAAAGAACACTTAGATTTGGCATAGGCTATGCAGAACACATGCAATGTCTCTCAGTACAGCTTGCACACACCCAAACTGTAAAGGGGGATAACTCTGCCAGCACTGGACAGTTAACAGCATGCAGCTGAAATAACCTATGATAACAGCTTCAATATGTGTCAAGTTCCTGCTCTGAGGAAGGGGGTGAAAAACATGGTTATTGGCAAGAGTCCTTTGCTATACTAACTAGCAAGAAGATCAGGAACAGTCCTTCTAGGCCAGAGGGAGTTAGGAGCACAGTTGGAAATTAAGTGTTTGAGCTGTTGTCTAATTCAAACTGTTTTGCATCTGCATAAACACTAGCTGCCTTGATCAACAACTTCTTTGCTTCCAGGTTGTTTAGTAAATCTAGTGAGTGTCAACAAGTAGTATTGACAGAAGACTGAGTGATATGCACTGCAGGCACATGGCCTGAGATTCCTCATCCTGTGACTAGGCAGGTAATGCTTTCCTGTGCAATAGCTAGAACAGACAACTCTGGCTCAGGAGCCACTGATTTGTGAGGCTTCAGCACTGGAAACTGGAGACAGTGGTATAGAGGAGTGGTCCCTTAGCAAGCTGCAAAGCATGCTGTCTGTCTAGAAGACTGATATGAAGAAACTTCTTGTGGATGATCTAAGTATATAATATGATAACAAGCCTGTGATACCAACTGAATAGCTCTTTATCAAGAAAGAGCATACTGGGATATCTATCACTCTCTTTCTAAAAGAAGAATCTGGAGTTCAGATGCTGGTATTGCTGGTACTAAGAGTGAATGGGTGTCTTAGTCTAAGAAATTAACTAATAGGTTGGAATGCTAAATGCACAACAGAAGTTGGAAAGGCTGCTACCAAGACTTGCTGCAAAATGCTGCATTATTCCTGGAACAACTCATAATTTGAGATGGACTAGCTAGGTGTCTGGACACTACCTTTGGACACTGAAGTTCCTGGCAGAAGAACAACTCTATCAAGAAGACTATGACAGTGCTAGTTCCTTTCAGCTTGAGACAAAGTCTTCAGGGAACCAGATAGCACTAGCTCATGAAAAGCATTTCACTTTCTTCCTTTAAAGTAAGCAGAGGGCAATAGTTGCTAATTTATATCTTTCCAAGTTTTTAGTCTTGTTTAAATTGGCCATGACTTCTCCTGAGCCCTCTATTCCAATATTCCTGCAACAGCTGTATTTATTCCCATGAAAAGTGCATCAAAAATCCAAAATAGGGCTACTGTGGTAACTGGGTTGAGAATTAATTATCTCATCAGAAATTATGTGCTCAAAAGCATAGTATAATGGCAGAAAGTACTGCATTGTATTGAAAGTATTGCATCACTTGAACTGATGTTCACTTAGCTGTGATTCCAGTGATTCAAGTGTGCAGAAAACACTTCCAGGAACTTAGTTGGAATTTCTATATTCTTGCTAAAAACCAAACAGCTCAGAGGAGACTGATGCACTCATATGATGAAAACAGACTGTTCTGTTCAACTGATGAAATAGCAGATGGCAAATTGACTGAAAGGGTAAGATGTCTGGGTAGTTTCACAGGCGTGACCCTGCACCAGCGATGGTACATGCCAACATCTGTARCTGACATGACTAATTAGAGTACTAAGATCTTTATCTGCTTTGCAGTTGGTACTGGGGGAAAGGAGAAGCATGAAGGMGGTATTCCCTGATGTGCCCATTGCTACACTTCTATCCCACTAAGTAAATGAATGTCACCCTTCCCTGTTTCTCAGTACTGGTTTTGTGTGATCAAGACAGTCGGACTATGTGCCGTATCCTGCAATATGTAAGTACAGTTGTAGCTTATTCCAAAAGGGTAATCCTGTTGGCAGAGGAAGTCCTTGGCATAAGGCTGCCTTAATACTTCAGCAAAGTATTCATCTATTTCTTAGGCGAAAGGACAGAACATCAAACAGGGCTTACAGCAAGTTGCATGAAAGGTGTTCCCTGAAGTAAAATCCTGTTAATCTGGAAATATTCTGGCCAACAGGCCAAGTGCCTGGCTTAACTGAGGCCATGATTCCAAGCAAAAGATCTCTTAACCACAAATCATGTTTCTAACTACCTACAGCCTACACAGGACAGTTAAAACAGGGGTTTTTAATTTAGGCTGAAAACACTGGTCTTGGTTTCCCTGCTATCAAGGAATCACAGGAGAAACTGAGTGGTGTGGGCATCACTAATCTAGACCTTACTGATTGAGGGAGTGGTAGATAGCTTCACTTGTCAGGCAAGGAAGGTCACCATCCTTTTCAGCTGTCTTTCTTACAAGACTAACCACAGGGTCTTGGGTTAGACTTAGCAGTGTAAGAGCCTGTATTCAGTCATCTTTCTAGCATCTTTCTGGCAAGTGATGCTGCATTTGCATTCCAGACATGGCATAAACTGGAGGGAAACAGTTCCCAAGCTGTCTATGAACTCTTTTCCACCACTTGTCTTCAAGCAGGTACTTGTTATGTGTACAATACATATCGAGTATAACCTACCTGTAGGTAAGGCTAGTATCTTTCATGTATAGTAGTCACTGGCTRTGCTAGTTCCTAACAGACTAATTTAATAGAGGAAACAAACTAATGGTAGTGCTTGCATCAGAACAAGCAGCTGAAATTTTCTATCTAAATCATAGTAATCTTCTGTCATGTTACAGAAGGTTTATTCAACTTGAACTCTTAGACACTGTCAGATTCTAGAGCAATGGGTGTTCTAGCAATGAAACAAAACACTTAAGATGATATTTTATTTGACTCCTGAGCATGAATGACCCTGTTTAAAAGGCAAAAGCCTGAATAGTACATTCATGTTCCTGGCTTATTAATGCATGCCCAGTGCTTGTTAAGGCTACTTGGGGCATTACAGCAGGAACTAGGCAGAAAATGTGATAGTCAGTTATGCACATAGGGATTTGTTAGATGCAAACGTAAGGCAGTCATACAGGGGCTCACACAAATGCACTATTATACTTCCAATGTGGGTAGAATGCTGCTAGTCCATTATTAGTAAATGCATCTGGCTTTACAGCTTTGATTATTGCTAGTCATTGTATGTATTGCTGTTTAGCCTTTGGTCTATTTCCTCAACCTGCAAAACTGAAGTTGTGAATTCACTCAAGCAGACAGCTCGTTTACCAGCCTTCTGAAAACAGCTCTTCTGTCAAGAACTTGATGGCTAGAGATATTTCTAAGAATACATTGTGCAGGTCCTGATACAACCTTCTAACCAGAAGAACTTGACTAACTCTTCAAGAAGGCAGGGGGGAGGGAACAACCTGCCTTGGAAGCATGTTCAGCATTTGAACTATTGCTGTGTTTCCGACTACTACTTCATCCTAACACGCTATATTGCACTTGGCAGTAAAAGCTTCTCTTGTCCTCTCCTGTCCTCTCAGATTCTAATTTGAGGTTAATGTTTACATGCAATAACTCTTTAAGCTGAATCATGTACTTGCAGTATCAAGGGACAAAGAAAGAGTACAGGCTGTGAAAAAGACAAAGTATTAAACTAAACATCTGCTCAGCAGTCTATCTGCCTTGCCTCTGACTTTCAGTGTCCCTAACCTCTGCTCAGACAAGCCTTSATCAACATTGAGGCAATTATATTTGTCTGCTGAGGGGAAAAAGCCCATCTGTTGGATGAGAATTATTGTCCAGTCTTTAAATCCCATGACAACCATAATGAAGATTCTCAATCCCCTGTGTGCAGGACAAAAATATAATCATTATGCGTAGCTACGATGTTGCCACCCCTTGCTTAAATAAGGGATAATTGTGAAAACATCTCTTAAGGAAAACTAAATGTTGCTCAACAAAATTGTTTGGCATGTGCTTCAAGTTTTGCTAAGAAACAGGTATTTCAAGGATGACTTGTCACTACCAACAGCTCTCCTTGTAGGGAGTTCAGAGAAGACACCAAGAGCACAGTATACCCAAAGTCTTAAGACTGACTTTCCCAGGGTAGATGCGTGGAAATTAAGCACAATGCTTGAATGGAGAGTTGCCCAACTTGAGACGGTAGGTAACAGCTCATACTTCAAGGCCTGTGTGTTGAGGGCCTGAAACAGCCTTTCCCTAAGGAGTGATCAGTGCTTGCTCTTTGCAGGACAGTCCCTATAGGAAAGGAGGAAGATACTATTCGTGGTCTCTTAACATGCTCTTTCTGGAATAAATTGAAAAGTGAGTGAGCAAAATGTGGTGCATATCTACTGATACAGGCAAGAGTTTGGGGCACTTCTCCCAGGGTAGCAACATCCATAAATCTGCAGTCTAAGACTTTTGAAATAGTGCATTTAGCACAGTCATTAAAATAGACCATACAACTGCATAGCAAGTAAGTAAGCTGTGGTCATAGCAATGGACTTATCTACATGGAGAAGATACAAAAGGCATCACTTAACAGTCTGCTGGCATAGTTGCTGTGTGAATGATCTTGTTCTTCAGTATGCCAGTATAACTGAAGGCATGACTGTCATTGCATAAAAGCACATGCATCTCTAACCCTGCCATACTGCTGGCTGTCTCTTTTCAGATTAACTCAGAATTCAAGTGTAATAGAACAGTTCTAGTCTCTTATTGCCTTACTCCTGCAGTGTGAGTAAGGAAATACTAAGGGACTGAGTACTGACAAAGGAAGCCTCCAAGCAAGAGCAAGAACTACAAACAGAAGACTTTAACTTCATTTTAATTACTTGCATGTAGAGCACATCAGCACTTTCCATTAAGATAAACCAAACTTAAGTGTGACAAAGACCTTGCACAGCTTAACTTGGGTCTAAAGCATACAATCTAAATTTAGTTGTGGCTGAGACTGTCACACGCCAAACAGACTAGATTACTGCTAGCTCAAACTACATAATATTGCTCCCCACTTCAGTGAAATTTTAAGGTAAAGCCTGAGGCAATTTTGTGCCGGTCTTGTGGCTTAACTAAGGTGTCAAGAAGTAGTTAATTTAAAATATGAACATGTATTAAGGCAGACTTTGTCTATCCTTGCATTCTTAGTTTGTGGCTTAACTAAGGTGTCAAGAAGTAGTTAATTTAAAATATGAACATGTATTAAGGCAGACTTTGTCTATCCTTGCATTCTTAGTTTCACTAATCCTCTTGCTCCAGACGTATGATTCTCAAAGATATTGAGTTCTCCAAAAGCATGATAAATAACTGTCATGTACTGTGATCTCTCACCAGGTGATATGAGCTGTGCCAGACCTCAGATAGGAGAGTATGTCCTGTAAACTGGCAGAAAGCCCTCAGTAACCTTCTGAAATTGCATTGCTAACACTGAGAATGAGCTGCTTCATAGTAAGGCAGGGGTATTTGCAGGGTTCAGCCAGACTTGTGTGTATCACTGCCCATCTTCCTCCACTTTGGGGTTTTGTGATGTCTGGCTCTATGCAAATAGGTGATGTGTGGCTCTATGCAAATAGGCAATAATGGAGGGATGATTAGAGTTTAAAGATGGCAGCTGCCCATCTGGATTTCTACCACTTTACAGTTGCTGAAGTGAGGTCTTGCTTGTGCATATTTGCTACTTCCTAGGTTATTTTCTTGTTATTGCCTCTTACCTTTACTTCAGAGTGAGATGCTTACTGTGGTTGTATAACACCAGAGCTGGGTGTAGCTCTATCAATTAAATTGAGGAGGCAGGATCACTGACAGGCAAGACTCAGTGTCTTAAGGTTGCTATTTCTTCTTTCCAGCATGGTGCTGGGCAGAATGTCCTAAAGCTATGACTCAGCTCCTAGAGAGTATGTCTTAGCTCTGTTCTTCTCCAAGCCTTTTCCTTCTCTTCTCTAAACAGTAACCTTCCAGAGTGGGGGGGTGGGGGGGTGGGTAACTAATGAGTCAACCTTAACTCTGTCTTTCCTTCCTCTCTATTTCTAAAGGACTTGGTAAGTCTAGGGAGAGGCTCATTATACTGAAGTCTAAAGACTCTCTCCACCCAAAACTATACAATCAGTCAAGCTAGTCTAGTTTTAGAGTAGAATTCAGTTGGCTTCATTTTACCTGCTTAATGTGTGGTCTTCAATGGGCACACTCCTTTTTAGCACTGGTACACGAATCCTGCAAAATCCCTGTTGGCTGTAATAGTTCCCCCTTGCTCCTTTGTCAGAATGGGCACACAAGCTACTCTTCCAGTGATAACATTTCCTAAATAACCATGGCTTGCTATACCAACTCTTCCTGTAACATTTATTTCTACTCAGAACCACTTGAAATTTTCATAGCTACACCTTTGTTCCTTGCATCAAATGTTCCCTGGCTGTGGCCAGATAAGTTGCTTACAGAGGGGAACAGGTATAGCTGCCAGAGCTCTTTCCCATATGAGCACTTTTATCTCTGATTTACTTGAGCAATGCTAAATGCAATTCACAAACCATCTGGTAAGCAGCTAGATCTAAGTTTGCTTATATTAACAACTAAAAAGCCTCTTTCCTGGGTAAATGGAAATGGAGGCCTTCAGGGTGGAATTTTCTCTTAAAGACCTAGGAATTTGTGTTCTTCCTTGGTTAAGAATCAGTTAAGCATTGACCTCCATTACTCTGTTAGTGGCAAGCTGGATGACTCAGTCTGTAGCTATTGACTTAGTAATGAATTGAGGGAAGAGGGAAAGGCAGRAGTGAGAGCAAAACCGTGAAAGTAATTTCCAAGTAATAGATAAGCATTAGCTGTAACTAAGGCAAATGAGGAATAGATTATTGAGAATTACAAGCTTCTAATGCTAGAGGACATGCAATGCTTCAGCACTTGTATCTGGGTACATAGTATGTCTCAAATGGTGTGCTGGATAGAAGGGGTGGCTTGGTCTTTGGCCACTTCCTGGATATAGGGGAAATTACTAGCAGAGGGTAGCCCAGCTACTTAATCATCTAAACAATCTCTTGGCTTCATTTGTCACCATAAAATTCAAGGGACTAACTGAAGCCACTGCAATACCACAGACAGAAGATTCGTAGAACAGTTTCTGTAGCAGATGTGAATGTCCAGTTCTTTCTGGCTGGGTATAGATGATCTTCAGAACTTCATAAAGACAATATGAGTCCCTCTATTTGGTAAGTCTGAATCAATGCTTCAGCTATGTAAGAGCAAAACATGGTGACTGCAGATTTTTTTTTTTTTAATGTATCTTGTATCTCAGAGGCAGAAGGGTCTTATGGCATAGAGTTAAGAGCTAAGTCATACTAGTCCATAGTGTCTGTTAACTTGCAGTGTTGTTTGTTTTTTTAAAACCTAAGGTTACGTGATTACTGTTAAGAAAAGAGTGTGAGGTGGTGGTGGTGGGGTTTTTTTTTTCTTTTTTTCCTGGATTAGGCTGTCTGCAGCCTAAGGAATTTATTTGCTTTTACCTGTTGGGTGGTATAACCTCAGACTTCCACTAGTTATAGAAACATGAATAAGACTAGTGGCTTCTTTTGGGTGTTCTGGTGTCATCTTCATGGGTGTTTGGAACAGATCCTAGCAAATGTTTCTTGCATTCTCTCCTGTCCTACTACAGAGATGCAGCTGGCAGTGCTGAAGGAGAATAGAGCAAAATATCTGAGGTTCTATAAATAGCTTTAAAGGGTAAAAAGCTAAAGGTTGACAGACTAAAACGGGGTGATGCAAGTACAGCCTGTGGATGTAGGTCAGTGTGATCTACTGATTAGGTATTACTGAGGTGAGGGTTCATCACCTAGCAGCCATAACTTCATGCTCTCTTTAGCCTGAGACAACAGACAGTGAGTCAGACTTCCTGTATGATCACTACTAAAAGTTTCAGGCATTAGTGGGCTTCACTGTTCAGCAGAACAAAAATGAACTAACAGGTCTAATAAGAATATTTCTTCTTCAAGGTAAAATACTATGTCTGCATACTGATTATTATTTGGATTTTTTAAAACTACAGCAAGCATAGCTGACCACCATCTCATCATGTCTACTGAAGCTGAAACTACTACTATCAACAGCCAGCCTGAACAACAAGCTCCACCAAAAGCACAACCTTCAAAGAAGGAAAAAAAGAAAGGTAAGAAATGTTTACCTCTTGAACACGTCCTCTAGTCAGTGTCCCTAATATTTTGTACTTGCCTAAAATGAAGATCACTCTCACAGCATAGTTAAAATAACTCCAAGGTTTCAGGCTGACTGGAAGAGTGAGTAAATAAGCTAGTAAGATAAATCTAACCAGAAGGTAGGCTTTTAGCTTGAAAGGTTTTCTTCTAGCTTTAAGTTCTAAAGCTCTCAGTTCCACTTGTTAAATGGCTCATTTGCTGAGCCTGACAAGTCACCAAAAGCCCAGAGAAGTGAAAGCTTCCTGAGGAGTTGACCAGACCCAGGACCATCCAGGTAGCTGTCAGTCTGAACATGAACTTGCTACATCCCCTCCCTCCAGAGAGGGAGTGATGTGCTTGACACAGGTACAGATTCTGGTTCAGAGAGGCTCGAAAACTCATTTCATGAGAATTATTGTAGATCAGATAATAATTTTTTTATAGATTAGGTCATGTAAATATAATTACCTCATGCAGAAATACATACCTAGGTACATACTTGGAGTATGCTGAGCCTGCTGAGAAGAAAATCAAGCAGTTCTGAGAAGTAGTGGGAACAGCAGAAATAGCAAATATAGCTAAAAACCCATGTGATTACAGGGGTGGGGATACCATGACTTGTAGAAATGATGGTGCTAATAAAAAGTTCTAGCACAGGAACTAGGAGATTCTTGCACACCAAGAAGAGATCTGACTATACCAGAACTAGGGGCTAACGTCTGAAAGGCTTACTGAACATCCTGTATGGCCATGGGAAGTACCATTTCTGCTTGGTGTTTTTGCTTAGCACTTATATCTACTTGGCTGTTGCCTAAAAATATTTCAGTCTTTTATGTGGCAAGCAATTGTTCTGAAGTCCCCAAATATTAAGCACTGGGCTCCACTCCTTGAACTGAGGCCAGCTTCTGCAAGAGCACTGTGACCTTAAAGGAGTAACTATCTTGCAGTGCACACAGTACTGGTAGGACTAGGGATTGTTAGTCAGTTATACTCAAGGGACAGTTTTAGTATGTACTTATATGGTATCTTTTATTTTTTTTAAAGATCTCAAAGCCACAACATAGGTGTTTCTTTCTTTAAAAAAAGAAAAAAAAAGTAAACAAAACTACTTTTCTCTGTCTCCAGGGCCAGAAAAGACAGATGAATCTCTCTTGGCCAGATTCAAAGGTGATGGTGTAAGATACAAAGCTAAACTGATTGGCATTGATGATGTCTCAGAGGCAAGAGGAGACAAAATGAGTCAGGATTCAATGATGAAACTGAAGGTAAGGGCTTGAGTTAGCATGTAAGGAACAACTTCTGGGTAGCCTTCAGAAAGCAAATCAACGGTCACTTTGGCACAACTTCAAATACTGCTTTGTGGTAACATAGTAATAAGAGCACCATTCTAGAAGGATGCTACTTCTAAAGCTGTAACCCCTTGCTCAAAGAACAGTGTTTCTCTGATAGCTTGGGAACTCTCCTTTGGGTATCTTGTAGGCATCTGGTATGGATGCTAATAGTATGAACTTGATCACAAATAGTGAGCTTGGGTTTTGGATGGGGAGGGGAGAACTCTGCGCAATTCAGCACTGAACTCAAAGCACAGGTTGGCATCCTGTAGCAATAGTGACACCAAGAGATATAAATATGCCGAAGAATAAATGAGCAGCAACAAAGATGATTACTTCTGGAGTGCAGAACRCTCACATAGCTGCCATCAGGCCAGGAAAGCTGGTAAAGATCCTGCTACTGCAGCAGTTTTGTGAACTAAGATAAGAAGCTTTAAAGCTCCAAAACATTTACGGAGGAAACACAATCTAGTTCTGAGGTATCACTTCAAACCTAGTCAAGCATATGTTGCAAGAGGAATGCTGCTCTAGCTGTACAGTTGCATAGGAATAACTAGATTAGCACTAGTACAGTCACACCCATGGGCTCATGAGGAATGTAAGGAAACAAGTTAAAGCTCAATCTAAAAGAAGTTTCATCAATACTTTCATATTCATCCTCTTCAGGGAATGGCAGTCGCAGCCCGTTCCCAGGGTCAACACAAACAGAAGATCTGGGTGAACATCTCCCTTGCTGGTATCAAGATAGTAGATGAAAAAACTGGGGTAAGATATGACTTATTCTCTTAATGTGATTCTTAAAGCAAGTGAGGCGCTTGGAAGTTAGACCAATCTGAACTAGATTCCTTAATGGTATTGTGCCCCCCTTCCACATATAAAAATTGGCTTGTGAAATGGGTTGTAATGCTGAAGCCTCCAGCTGGAAAGATAGCTACATCCTATTCTGTTTAGTCAAAGACTGATAAATCTGAGTCTTGAACTGAAGCTTTCTAACAATCTCAAACATTCTAACTACAGAGAAGAGCAGCTATTGTGTCTCCAGCAATTTAAACCAATAGTTATTTTTTGTTCCCAATTCTAGGTCATAGAGCATGAGCATCCAGTAAACAAAATTTCCTTTATTGCTCGGGATGTAACAGACAATCGTGCCTTTGGCTATATTTGTGGTGGAGAAGGACAGCATCAATTTTTTGCCATAAAAACAGCACAACAGGTATGGATCAGACACACTTTTCCTCTTGCTATGAGTAATGCTGTGTGTAAACACTTAACGTGTGATAAAGTTATAGTGCTTTGCTGGTAGCCCTATGAGGTATAGCAGAATACCAGGACGGATGGATAGGCTCTTCTCCTAGAGGAGGGATGTAGGAATTGACTGTATCACCAGTGGCTTTTATCTTGTTCAGCTTCTCTGTAGTCCAGGATAAAAACACTCAGGTAGCCTTGCTTACTATGATTAACCTTACTTAACCTGTCTGCGCACCATGGAAGTCATTAGTGAGATGAATGGAGTCATTATCCTGTCATTAGCCTATCAAGGCTTTCCTGTACAGTGGCCTGTTACTATCAGTGAGAATGCTAATTCTTGAGGCAAATAGCCAGAGCTTCACTCAGAATTAACAGGAATCATGTTAGAACTCCACTAGTCTAGTTCTCGTGATGTTTTGTCTTGTGCAGCAGTGAAAACAGACTTACTCAATTGCAATAGTGTTTCTGGGGCCAGTGAATGGCAGGTCTGGTCCTCCTAGAACTACTTCTGGGAGGAATTCTGATCCTTCTGCAATAGGTTTTCCCCTTGCAGAAATCCTGTATCCAGGGTTTGTGTCTCTGAAGAGAATCCGTACATAAGCAGTATTGGAAACAAGCTACTTGGAATTACTGCTGAGTGTTATGCAGCTTTCTAAATGACCTGAACTTAAGTTAGATATTTATCATTTATTAGCTTGTCACTATAATGTCTTTATAATAGTCACTATAATGACTTGACGAGCCTAAGTCAAGCTAGTAATTCAAAGCTAGTAATTTCTTCATACACATACCTGCCTGCCCTCCTGGAGAACCTGTTGGCAGCTTCAGACACACTACAGCTGGGACTGAGGGGCTCCTTGCTGGAGCATGTTACTACTTTTGTAACAGCTGTAACACCCTCTCCTAAGCCTGTTTTATTCGTTTATCAGAGTCCTGTGTTGTATTGGCTTCACTGGAATTGAAGTACAAAAGCCTTCTGTGTGTACTCTGGAGTGGAGTTTGTTCTCTCAGAGCTTTTCACCATGGGGTGCTGCTTGCCAGCCTATAAGCTTAGCCAAGCTGTGGACAGCTCTTGACTTGCTGCTAGTTGTTTTTAACACAGACTTGTCTAGTTGAGAAGTAAGGACTTCTGCAGCTCTAGACTGCTGCAGCTGTACTGTTTGTTAAAGTTGTTAACTCTTGAAATGGCTTTTCCTGCAGTTGCATGTCTAAAACCCTTGGTTAGGAGAGGATGATGCTCAGACATAAACAGTGAGATCTGTTGAACACACCCTTTGCTTG
Organism: Oceanodroma leucorhoa; assembly: GCA_030449065.1. NCBI lineage: Eukaryota > Metazoa > Chordata > Aves > Procellariiformes > Oceanodroma > Oceanodroma leucorhoa. The sequence goes on from JASVER010000146.1 coordinate 626,696, forward strand.
AGCCAAAGGTAGTGGCTGAACAGGGGGATTTGTCCTACTCTAGATACTGACACAGCTGCTATATGCCTCAAGCAAAAGTTCCAAATCAGTATAGCTGAACCTGCCATCATCTCAGCAACCACTCAAAACATTCTCGTTAATGGGTGTGCAGGGAATGCAGTGCCTTTCTAATTCACACTAAATTTTCATCCTGATAAAGATATGACTTAAAGCTGCTGTCTGCTCTACAAATTTGTGGTGATGATAATCTAATGCTTGCCTCGCTGTTTAAAGTAAATGTAGTATTAGCTATAGAAGCTTTCTCCAGGTTGCAGTTGGTAGAAAACAGACAGATGCAAAATGTTTTCCTCTCATGAAACTACCCGAGAGCTTCGATAAACTTTGCACTTTTGAGAAAATATGATTAGGACTTGCCATGCACTAATGAAATCTTGGGCTACAAGCTTTTTAGCAAAAACATAGCAGGCTTAGCACAAATACAGCCACTTTCCCTGTAGAGTTAACAACAGTTCGAAGCTGGTTGTGTCCCATTACTCTTGGATTCTGCATAGGCTCTCTTGTGTGGAGTCTAGACAGTCTTTTAAACTCTTGCTTTTCCTGTTATCTCAACCTAACTGTTGCACCATTTAGGAAAGTTTGTCTTGCTGCTCCCTGGACTTCTTCTGAAGCAAACTGTGAAGTAGTTCATGGCCTGAAATTTACATTCTTTTTCAGGCTGAACCTCTAGTTGTTGATCTTAAGGACCTCTTCCAACTAATATATAATATGAAAAAGAAGGAAGAAGAAGACAAGAAAAAGGCAAGTAAAATTATAGAAACTGCATTAGTCTGCATAGAAATAAAGCTTGCTTCAGATTTGGCTTGGCTTTTGGGCTCTTGTAAGACTTGACACTAAAGTCTGTCTAAATCCAGGATCACTTGAACCTATTGGTTGGTAGTTGTACCAGCAGTTTGATTACCTCCTAGATCTGGTAAGCTCTCCAAAGCGAGAGGCTTTGGATATTCTACATGATGTCTAAGTACTAAAGGCCTTCTTTTCTTCTTTAGAGTGAAGAAGTAAGTAAGACTGAGGTAAGTCACTCCAATTCAGCCTCACTTGATTAGGTATGCTGCTGCAACACAACTATCTTTGCCTCCATAATGCTGACAGTGTAAAGAAAGTCAATGTCAGATGCCCAATTACATTGAAATGGGAATAAAAGGAGCCTACAGAACTAATATTGAGTATTGATCTCCCTCATACTTCCTTTTTCCATCACTTGCTCTTTGAAGCCTGCAAGTCCCTTGCTTAAGGCAAGTTTTGATATTTCAATTATTGCTGACACTCTTATTCCATCTATTACAGAATGGTAGCGAAGCACTACCTGCTGATCAAGCTGACAAAATTAAACTGGTAGGTTAAACTTTAGAACTTTATGCTGATGCCATTAAGGAGTTCATAACTGACTGTCTCCACATTGTGCGGGAAATGCAGAATTTATAGGTGTGTTTACAGTAGATGTGCATAATGCTTGATTCTTGCTCTTGCAAGAACTCTAACAGATACCAATTCTTTCAATATTTCTGGCTTCAAGGGCGTTGACCAGATGGACTTGTTTGGGGATATGTCAACACCTCCTGATATGAGCAGTCCCACAGTAAGTAGAATCTAGCTTAGCTGTTTTAGTTCTTGCTTTGAGAGCAGACTTAGTCCTAGTAATAAGATCTGGTTTTACTTTGTTAGTTCTGGTTTCACTGAGACATCTGTCTAGCTATCATCAGTGTACTAGTGTCTTAGGGCTATAATAGTACTTACTAACTAGAGTAGCTAATGTCATTCTTATCCAGCAGAGTTCACTTGAGACTGTGTGACGGAGATGATCCTGTATTGTTAGTCATAGAATCATAGAATGGGTTTGGGTTGGGAGGGACCTTAAATATCATCTAGTTCCAACCCCCTTACCACGGGCAGGGACACCTTCCACTAGACCAGGTTGCTCAAAGCTCCATCCAACCTGGCCTTGAACACTTCCAGGGAGAGGGGGTGTCCACAACTTCTCTGAGCAACCTCTTCCAGTGTCTCACCACCTTCACAGTAAAAAACTTATTCCTGATATCTAATCTAAATCTACCCTCTTTCAGTTTAAAACCATTACCCCTTGTTCTATCACTACAATCTCTGATAGAGTCCCTCCCCATCTTTCCTGTAGGCCCCCTTTAATACTGGAAGGCTGCTATAAGGTCTCCCTGGAGCCTTCTCTTCTCTTTATGCTAAACAACCCCAACTCTCTCAGCCTGTCCTCATAGGAGAGGTGTTCCATCCCCCTGATCATTTTTGTGGCCCTCCTCTGGACCCGCTCCAACAGGTCCATGTCTTTCTGATGCTGGGGGCCCCAGAGCTGAACACAGTACTCCAGGTAGGGTCTCACAAGAGGAGAGTAGAGGGGGAGAATGWCCTCCCTTGATCTGCTGGCCATGTTTCTTTTGATGCAGCCCAGGATGCAATTGGCTTTCTGGGCTGTGAGCACACATTGCTGGCTCATACTCAGTTTTCCATCCACCAATACCTCCATCTGCTTATCCACAGGGCTGCTTTCAATCTACTCATCACCCAGTCTGTATCCATGTTTGGGATTGCCCTCACCCAGGTGCAGGACCTTGCACTTGGTCTTGTTGAACTTCGTGAAGTTTGCATGGGTCCGCCTCTCTAGTTAGATGTCCTAGAAATATGTACATGCCTCTGCTGCTATGAGACCTAATACAGAAACTCTGCTAAAGACCTTTAAAGCTGAAGCTCATTTTATGGACAAGTGAATCCTTAAGTAAGTCCCTCAGAGTGGACTCCTGGCCATTCTAGATAAGTAGCCCTAGTTTAAGATGTGGCTTAACTCCACAAAAGTATACATAAACCTTGTCATAGCTCAGTATGACCCCCAAAATCCTACTGGTTTATGCTGGCACTGTAAGCCACCATCAGCCACGATACAATTGGTGCTGTCAGTCTAGCTAGTCTTACCCTTCCACTGTCTGCTTGGTGGAGAAGATGGCATGCTAACATTTTCCACCGGCAAATAGCTCTCTCATCTTACCCCGAAGCTGAGACTACAACTTGAAATCACACTAAGGCAGTGTGATTTCACAGCTTGTCAAAATAGAGGACTAGAACTCAAACAGGGGTTCTTGACTCAAGTGAAAGTCTAGGTGTAATTAGTGCTTAAGGACTGTACAGTCTCTAGGCTGTAGAACAAGCATCTGATATTTAACTAAGGGATCTTAAAACAGGTGCTTTTAACATTGAGTTTCTGAAACTATGTAGCTGTGGTTTGACCACAGCCAGCAATGCTTGCCCTAGTGACTCTTAAGATGAAGCTTTAGTGCAACTTCACTGCAACATGAATAATTAGTATAATGTATTGGATACTAGGATCTCTCCTTTTGCAGCTGTTTTCTTTGAGCTTGTGTACTATGCAGCAAGTCTTACATAAAACTAACTTTATTTTTCTTTCTGAACAAATAGGAAGCTAAAGAGATTCTGTTAGTGGATCTAAATTCTGAAATTGARACCAAACAGACTTTTACAAAAGAAGATCTCTTCTTGAATGGCATCACAGCCTCTCTTCCACAACCAAAGCCACAGCCACACTTCTTGCCTGAGACTTCTTTCTCTACCAATCTCAGCTTCTTTCCTACACCTAATCCAGACCCTTTCAGTGATGATCCTTTTGCACAGCCAGACGAATCTGCACTGCCTTCATTTGATTCTCTAAAATCTGCTGATCAGAAGAAGGAAAGTCCGAGTACCTTGACACCGGTGGGTAATGGTGATTCAAATGGTGATATTGACTACTTTGGTAAACAGTTTGACCAGATTTCTAATAGAACTGGCAAACAAGAAGCACTAACAAGCCAGTGGCCACCTGAGAGTAAGTCACCTGCAGCAAGAACTCCAAATGGGGTACCAGAGAGAGAACAGAATGGCTTTCCTAAAGCCCCATCAAACCTGTTTGTGGAAGGTCTTTCCAAAGGAGTATCTCTGCAGAATGGAGTAAAGCTGGATTCTGAAAGCAATATCCCATTCATGTCACATGAGTCTATAACAATTAGCCCACCACCACAAAGTAACAAGCCAGGAAGAGGAAGGAGGTCTGTCAAGGTGAACAACGTTCAAGTAATTAATGGTGATATGCATGCTCTTACTTAGAGAAGCTGGGTGAAGGAAGCTTTTCTTCCTACTGTGTAACTGGCTAAACAGCTTCACAACACATCTACTTCTCACTGCCATGCTTACTCTAACTTCTGCAGCTATAGTACATTCTAACATTCATGAATGCTTCATAGTAGCTATGGTCACTAAATTATATACTCTTTTCCTTAATGCTGCCATACTTCTGTAAAGGTCTGGTAAGTATGCTGCTATGTATGTTGACACTTGATAGAATGACAGAACCTGTTATGATACCTGTATGCCCATCAGTCTGTGGTTTCATAACAATGAGATACTAGTACTAGCTTACAGAAATGTAGTTTCTCAGTACCTGCCTACAGAGGGCAATCTCAACGACTTGCCTGATTAGACACAGGTCGGCTCTGGGTCAGCTGCACTTGTGCATTCAAATGATGCAAAACTCTGTTGCTGACCTTGCCACAGCTGCAGGGGTCACTGCAGACAGAGCAGGAATGTTTAGAGGGTGGGGGGGCAGAGGGTTCATTATGATAGCAAATAATTCAGTCACTTTATCTAAGTCTTATTCTTCTGCTGTTGACTTGTGACTTCTATATGTTATACCTACTTAATGCCATGCCAGGCATGAACAAAATGGTAAAGTTTGAGACTGTTATACTTGGTCTCTAAAGGATACATCAAAGCTCCCTGCTCTGCTCTAGCTGAAATAAGAGCTTGTAGCTCTGGACTAGGGAGTCTTGATCATGCTAGCATGTGTTCTGCCATGCCATCTCACAAAGCTTTTTTTCTTCCTAGACTGCATCGAATGACTTGTTTAGCTCAGACTTCTTTGTGCCGATTACAGAGAACCTTAGCTTGACCTCAGTGGCACAAACAGGACCTGTGCCCAGTCCACTGGATCTCTTCAAAACAAGTCGTACCACGGCACCTCCATTGTCTGGTCTAGGTTAGTTCACAAAGTGAAGGTCTTGCTCCAGTCTAAGATATCTGCTAACACCAAAATAGGGGTTCTAGTTTTCCTTTATTTCATGTGTAGTGCCATACCCTTTAATCCATGTGCTGTCTGCCCTAAACTATTAAGTTCTGTGAATATTAAGTTCTGCATCCGTAACTGGAACTGGGTTTTTTGCTTAAACTTCGACAGCAGATTGCTGCTTCAGGTACACTGTTCAAGCACAACTTGGGAGGCTAGGGTAACACTGCTGCAGAGTCTTAATAATCATTTACACAGAAGTAACTGTATGGCAAATGCATCTATCACTTCTGTACTAGGACTAAGTACGTTCCTCCTTCTGTTATATCAACCTCAATTCTGTTTTTCCAGGATTGAAATGGATCAAAGTAAAAACTGCCAAACTCCTTCTTCCCTCCCCCCAAAATGACTTTATTATTAAGTGTAAATCAACAGATTTTTGCAGACAGCACATGAAAAATATTTTGCTGGTACACCCAGTGGAAYTGGTACACTCCTGTTTGAAGTCTTCAGATCGCTGAAGTGCTGTRTAACAACAGTATTCCCCCCTCCCCCCAGGTGGCTTGCCAGTAACTTCATCACCATGGATTGCACAGACACCAGTCTTTCCTGGGTCTGTGGTGCCTGCTCAGCCTACAGGATTTACTCAACCACTTGCCTTTGGTGCTCAAGCAGCGCCAAGCTGGAACCAGCCTGCATCTTTTGGCCCAGCAGCCCCTCAGTCCTCTGGTCTGTGGGCACAGGCAGCACAAGTTCCATCTAGTTCATGGGCGCAGCCATCCAGTGCCGTAAATCCCTTCCAGAGTAGTGTGTTCCCATCTTCAACACTACCGGCTCAGATGCCATCTGTACTGCCCTCCTTGTCAACAAGAACTAGCCCACCTCTGCCACCACCTAGAACTGCACCTCAGAAGGAGCTGTCCAAGAAAGAAAGTGATGCTTTTATTGCTCTGGATCCACTTGGTGATAAAGAGATGAAGGATGTCAAGGAAATGTTCAAAGACTTCCAGCTGACAAAGCCACCTGCAGTACCAGCAAGGAAAGGAGAGCAGCAAAGCCTTTCAGGTGCTTCTGGAGCTTTCAACAATTATTTTAGTAGTAAAGTAGGCATTCCTCAAGATAGTACAGATCATGATGACATGGAAGCTAGCAAGCTGTCTGCCAAAATGACTGGTAAAAATTTTATTTCTTCTGYTTGGACAGGGTTCTTCTGCTTCTTCAGGGTTTGGGATGGCTAGCCACTAGTCTTTTCTGATAGAACTAAAAATTTGATTTAATGGTTACTGAAACAGAGAACCCTCTGTATTAGGGGACTGTGTCCCCTAATCATGTTACAGAATTGATCAATGTCAGTGGCCAAACACTGACACCTAGTGCCTAAACTATTTGACCGGAATGAGGTAAACTAGGTCTGTACAATGTTAGAAATCCCATCTAGCTTAAGTGTAGTGAGGGACAAGCAGGAGATGAAACTGTGAGGTCACTCAAAGCAACTTCTGTGTGGGTTTTTTGAGTTTCTAATAAGAAACTTCGGTGCTGCTATACAGGCAGAGCTGAGTACTTGTTGAAGCTGTTAAGTGATTATAGCAGTATGTCTCTTTTCGTTAGAACCACCAAAGCCTGCTCCCTGACAAAGTGTGGTGCCAGCTACGGTCTGTTTGAAAGTCAACCTAAAACAGACCTTTTAAGTGCCTCATCTGTAAGTAGTAAAAAAAAAAAAAAAAAAAACCAAACCACATCCACCCCGAAAAAAAACAACCAACCYCCCAAAAACCAAACATTTCTTTCTCCTTAAGAACAGGGGTGCCTGTGTTTGAGCACTGGCTTAGTTCTGGCTTTAAAGGCTGTGGAACAAAACTTTTTGCATGTCTGAGGCTAATATTTAATCTAACAGAGGGCATTTGTTGCAAGAAGGCTAACAAAGTATGATTCTATTTCGCTTGGGTCCATAACCAGTTCCCCAAGCTGCAAGCCCTAGCAGGAAATTCTTCAGTAGTGGGAGCTTCTATAAAAGACTGTAAAAATAATGTAGCTGCAGAAGTCTTCCACTTCAGTTATATTTACCTCTCTGGAGTAGACTAAGCAATGTGGACTGTGCAGTTCTCCTGCTGAACAAATGGGAGGGTCCCATGCTCAGTACCCCCTGGGGGAGGAAGTGGCTTAACCACATTGCTCCATTTGGGACACAGCACTTGAAGCCCTTGGTGGAAACTCTGGATCGATTCCAGAATGCTGACTTAAGACGTCTAGCATTTGGCTAAAACAGACCTCATCATGACTACTCTGGCTCAGCTCCAAATGAGTGTTCAGTAAGCACACATGGCTTTTCTGAAAGATACCTTGCCTCAGACTAGGTTAACTGCTAACACAGCTTTACAGCTATTGTCTCTTGTTAAAGCAGTATAATTAATGCATATTTAACATGGTCTCTGCAGTATTCTTTCCAGAAGGTGTTTGGAACAGGAGCTAGCTGAAACAGCCATGCAGAGTAAACCTGGTGAAACCTGGAAATCTACTAACAGCCTATGATCTCTCTTTCCTTAGAAGGAATCTCAGAAACCACCTTCTGGTCCTTTTGGTGATCCTTTTGGCAACCCATTTGCATAGATCAGGTAAGTCTTCCACTAATAAGACAACCTACTTCATTCTCTGAAATTGATTCAGAAAACCTTTGGTGAATAGCTGGCTAAAAACTACACTAGCTTAACTCTAATGCTCCTCTGAAGTATGGCAAACGGCCCCTAGAAGAACACTTCTGCTAGAGTACCTCTACTCAGACTTGTACATAGCTGCATTCTGGCTAAGCCTAGCCAGCTTCACTTTCTTAGAAATAAAGATTTTATTCTTCCGTGGACTTAAGTCTCAAGGCCACAATAGATCTAGATTTCCTTTCCTTGAGGAAAGTTAATGAGTAAACATGTCCTGCAAAACTCAGAGGGGCTGACTAAATTCCTTCAGATATCTCTTTAGCAGAGTGTTAGCACACAGTGCCCCATACAGCTTTCTGAAGTTTAAACTTGTAAATAATTGTGGGTTTGTACTCTGGGTGAATTGGAGTAAAAACAGAATAAGAGCTGTTACGAGAGCTTGTGTTGCTAGAAACTAATGTAACTTAAACTTTCATACCATTGACTAGAGAACATGAACTGTCAAACTAGCAAATCTATTCCTCTGCCATATCTCTAAGTCTTCCCCTGAAATACTGTCTGGCTTCTAACAGAAGACAAATGTTGCTATTTATTGCTCCAGTTTTGTTCTCAGTGGCTCTAAACTAGCTTAAGCAATAAAACTGTAACTTATAGCCATCCTAACCCTAAGTCCTTTTCATCATACTAGGCATAACCAGAAAAGGACAAATGGAATAACTGGACCTCTTCTCAACATGATTCTTTTGCTTGTTTCACTTTGCTGTCTGCCACTCTTGCTGCCGTTCCATGATGTCTGTAATCTAAATCACGTCCAGGTGGATTGAAACACGAACCCTCAAAGAACATGCTGTGAAGATGATAATTCAGGGTGAAGCAAATGGAGAGTTGGACTCATGCTGGAGACCCAAATTCAAATTGGTAGATGTTTACTTTACTTTAGTTCTTTGCAATCTTCTACAAAAGAGCTTAGCAACACTAAGTCATGTGTCTTGTAAACAGGGTCACCACAATTCCTCTTTCTGTAGCACTTACTGTCCTAAAATATAGGAACTGAATGTACCTGGGGAAGAAGTGTTGCTTTAATATAAGGGAATTGAATTAGTAGCTAAAACTCCACACCTTGAACAACTAGGTCAGTTGCCTGTTACCACAACAGCAGCCAGTTGTAAAGTTAAGTGGATGTTAAGCAGTTCTAATTGGTGACTGGACATATGACTTTGTCTCTGAGCCACAAAGATGTAAGCTTGTCTATTTAACTAATGGTAAAAGTATCATTCTGCCATGAATGTGTAATAAAGGGACTAACTGTGGGGTCTGTAACAGAACTGCTGGGGTCCTGAGTACTAGAGGTCTACACTGTAGGGTCAGAAGCTGAGACACTTCATGCAGAACATTGGGGTAGTCATAGACACTAACTGTTGTCTTGGTGCTAATATGGCTTTTTTTCAGGGACGGAAATCTACTTTTTTTATTAATGTGGCTTGGCAGACAAATGGAACAAGCAGATAGGCTTCTTGCGTATATCTCAGTGAATGTCCCTGATGTTGCTCAGTTTGAGTTGTCACATGGTATAGTGTGGCATGCTTCCAGTATGTTAGAAAGCAAAAAGACAATCATGGCTTCACTCCATGCCTAGATTCCTTATGAACAGATACACCACCTCTATGCCATTAATGTGAGGTAGTTCTCCATCTCTTGAAAACTGCTTTTTCTAAAGAACCTCTTTACTAACAGATGTTTAAATCAGTTGGTTATAACTGACTGTGAGAGCTACATTCTTGGCCAGTGGCGATGGCTGATGTGTCAGAGGTTTTTCGATTAATGCTAAGTATAAACTTGAAATAGTATTGTTAAATCAAATGCCTAAGCAGTTGCTGAACTGGAGAGCTAAAAGTCAACTTGAATACAGCTGTAATACCCAATTCAGCCAGTCATGCAATTAGTCTTGTATATAAACCTCTCTTGCACTTTCTGTAATGCAAAAAAAGCTATGAATTTAAGTATTTGTCTCAAACTGGAAATGTAGAAACTTACGGATGTTACACTGTTATATAAAACTGTAGTATTTCAAGTAATGTTACCTACTGACATTAAAAAGAAGCAACTCTTCATACCAAATGAACATCAGTGTGACTGTTGATTCTGTCCTCCATAACTCAATCTTGTGGTCTAGTTGACACTAGGAGTTCAGATCCTGCTAAGAATTRTTTCTCATAGGTTCTTACTATAGCTGTCTGATAGCAAGGTCTTAAGTATTTCTTAACAGGCCTGTTCAACAAATGCTTTCCCACAGTAAAAAATAAAATCCCCAGCTGACTTAGTAAACTGTCACTAGAAGCTTGCCCCATTAGCTACTCAGCCTGAGTTTGCTACTACTAAGGTTGCTTTCTTGCTCTCTTCTGCAGGACCATGGAAGCTGGGTATTTAAATTGCATTCAGAATTTTCATTAATTCAACTTGTCTATTCCAGCTTTGCAGGAGGTGGGATGCTGGGAAAACTAGATTAGAACATTTAGCTCACGTTCAGAACAAATTTTACTCCTTTAATGCAGATGGCTAAAAAGAATAAATCCATTAGAAAGTTACTGTTCTAACTTTAGTACTGGAGACAGACCTGTGACCGTCAGCCTGATGTATCACTGAATAAATAGAGTGAGTGCTTGCTTGCTTACTTTTAGTACCATTTGATTGGTATGGTTAAGGGATTGAAAACAACTCATTGGAAGGGAGGTGGGATCCAGCTTGAAATATAGGTCTTACAGTGCTTCACAGAGCATCACTGGGTTTTTTTGACTTTTTTTTTTTTTTTTTTGCTGCATGGTAACATGTAATTTAGCACTCAGATACCATTAGATACCATTAGAACTGAAAAAACAATTGGTTGTCTTGGTGCTTGAGTGAAGGAATATGTTTACCAGCATTTGAGTTAAGCATCTAAATGACTATTTGCTGGTCAAGCTAAAATTAACAGTCATACTATCCTGGAGTTTTGAAATAGCTGTCAGGATAATCACTAAGAGCTGGTTAGCAGGACCTCTTACAAGCTGGCCAAAGATGCTTGCTGGTCTGCTAGCTTAGTTTAAATAGCTGTTTACTCTGATTTAGTCTCTGTCTTAAAGAACCATGAATGCTAGTGGTGTATATAGCATCAATTGAAGCAGGTATGATGAAACAATACAATATTACATGTGTCCGTATCTTGCATTCTTGCTCAACAAATGAGTTTAGTGCAACTGGACACATCAAGCTGGACTGAGGCTGCATCAGATTTAGGTTTCTCTAAACAAAATTATCCCAAGTCAAGGACTGAATAGGAAAAAAGACTGCCTGCCCTATTCTGCACCCTCCCCTCTTCCTGCCACAAAAAGGGAGGAACAGAAACAATTAAAGGTACATTTTTTTTTAATTTACCTATGGTAATCTGGAATATCCTTATACTAGATGATTATTTTAAGCTTGCATCCAGATACTTAATTATTCACTGCTAAGCAGCAGGTTATTTATGACTTATTTCTGTCTTGTGACTGTGTCCAATACATAATGCCTTAAATCTGGATTTCAGCAAACTACTGAATAGGAATGCCCTTCTACAGAGTCAGCTTGTGGTTTGGGTTTTGGTTACAGAGTGAAAGCTAGAAGAGTTTTAGGCTCCTTCAAAACCACAAAAAATTGTGTGTTGTTCTTTTATATTGGCTGGGGGAGGAAGAAAAAGGAATTTTGGGACTTTATTTTTCCAGTACTCCAAATGAGGATTCCAAAGATGTTAGAAGCTGAACTTGCTCTTATAAACAGCTCTGCTTTAGAAACTATTTGTTCCTTACATGGAGTTACTGCTATGACAGTTTTTTACTAGGCAGTTAACTGTTCTCTAATTAAATAGAAAATGTCTTTCCCATATTTAAAAGGTACTAGTAAACAAAAATGGTTTGCTTTTAATCTTGAAACTACTTTACACTATTTCCCATTCTCCATGCAGGAAAAAGTGGAATTTTCTGAAAAGTGGACTTCAGAGCACTTACCATAAATCAGTTTTGGCCAGTAACTGGCATTCTTCAGTAAGCACTGCTTTTTTTTTGTTCTCTTGGTAATAAATAAAAAAAGGAACAAATAAAGAAATTACAAATTCAGTCATGGCAATTCTTGTCTATTTAGCTACAAAATGAGAAGCATGCATGTTATCCTGCAGCTTATATCCATACTATGCAATTTAGAGGTGGCTGCCTCACTTTTGGGGGAAAGCAGAAGGTAAGTGTCCTTGGTCTTCTGCAGGTGTCTATGCTGGTTTTGGTTGGTTTTTTTTTTATCCAACACAGAGCATAAACCGCCAATGCAGACATGTCTAATGGTAGCTTGTGCAGATATCCAATGAAAAAGGAAACTACTTCTTGCTGTGCTTCAAGGAGTCAAATAGAAATGGTTTATCCATTTATTTTAGATGTATGTGGCAYAATAAAGGTGACTGATAGCTGTTGAAGCCATGTTCTTGCAAGGAGGTGGAGCACAGGCAACTGTTTTCTGTTGCATGCTGAGTGTGAAAAATATCATCTAATCTCAATGTTCCTTCCTGAAGATGCACAATTTTATGCTGACAGTACTTCTATTCCTATTTAAAGTCTCCTAGACTGCCTATTTCTAATTCTTTGGAAATATAGCCTTTGTTTTTTCACTGTAAGTATCACTAAAAGGAGAACTAAAGGCTTAGTTCCTACAAAAATATCATGTGAAAACAACTGAAGAGCTATGTTACCAGAAATAGAGCTGCCTAGTCTATATGTCATTTATGAGAATGGTCAGTACTAAGTGGTGAAAGAATGTGAGTCTCATATGTAAGTTAAGAATAAATTGGGATCCATCTGCTTTAAGACTTAAATTGCAGTATGTGAAGTATTTTGTAATGACATGTGAATACTATCTGAACAACCAAGTATTACCTCTTGCACATGTGTCTAGGCCTGAGGGTGGCYGCTGCTATTGTCACTTGAAATACCTGAAAAAAACTTTAAAGAGCAGCCTTCAAAACTATAAGGATTGCTTCTTTCCTCTCTCCTTATGTTTTGATGGTTTTTATTATTTTGGTGTTCAGATCCAATTACAGCACAGGTTTGATACATTCAGTTAGAAACAGTCCAGCCAGAAGATATGACTATTACAGAGAGTTCATAGCAGGCAACGTGGGCCAGCAGCTTGACTTCACATCATACCAAAGACTATGCAGCTTCGTAATGGTGCTAGCAACTACAGTTGGCAAAATTATGCACTCATGTGATGCTATCATGTCTCCAAATTCAAGAGAGCCATGCCTTCTCTCTTGGTCAGTGCTAATTGTCAAACCAAGACTTTCTTGAGTCATCAGTTTTGTAACTGATGGTTTTTCAGGAGCCCTTTCTCCCTGGGTTTAATGTGGAGGTGACAAGCCTGCCAATTTGCCTAATATCTTTGTTTTTTCTAAACAATGTTGTTGAATAAGATGGTCTTTCTATGTGTCCCTCTGAATTTCCAGGCCAATCTGGATAGTGGATGCATTGTTGGTATTTCAGAGTTCATGAGACTCATTTGCAACAAGCTTTTCCTGATTTTTTTTTTTTTTTTCTTCTTCTCTAACCTCAATTAAATCCAAAACCTTAAAGCTGGATCTGCAGCAAATCATGTGAACCTTGTACACTAACCTAGAGGAGGCCCAGGGGTATGTGTACATCACTCAATGAATATTTTTGCAGAAGTTGCTCAGTTGGAATGATGTGAAAACCTGTATCGCCTGAAAGTCAGTTCCAAGACTACCATCAACTGGTTTGCAGACAGTTGATAGCAAGACTTCCATTTACATTGAAAAGTTCAACTCTGTCTTTCCTGTCTGGGATTTTTATTTTGGACTCAAAATAATGACTTATAGGAACCTTTGGGAGACTCTTTAGGATCGGTACTAGCCTGAGTCTGATAGCTCCTTTAGGCACTCCTCCTAGACACTGCTCTTCATGGTTCATTCTTACTGCCTGCAAGGGATTTTGGCTGCATTTTTAAGGTAATAATTTAAAGGTTCAGAAAGGCATTTCAATGTAAACTTCTACAGTACCTAAATACCTGATATATGCTAGGAATAAGATATCCATCTGCCTTTAGAAATCCTATTAGGTACTTCAATATATCTTTAAGGTCTAAGGGTTCCTACTACTATCTTTAAGGACAACCTGTCAGTCTTCAACTCAAGATGCCAGAATAGATGTTGTTACTCAGAGGTTTACAGTCCTACATCAGTAAAGAGATGGAAAGGTCATATATGAAGCCATCTTTGCAGACACAGGAAGGAACAAGCTGATTCTCATTCATTTGCCAGACCAGTAATTTTCATTTCTTCCCTCTGTTGACATTACTGTCATGCTGAGTGGTAGAAAAATATTTAGTAGAATACTGTACCGCAAATTTTCAAAGAATTGCCTGCTTATTATGAAGTTAGAGTAAATTGTAGTATTGCTGAAGTATTTGTAAGGTGAGTTAATTACAGGTGAAGGAATTGTTTTTAAAGAGACTGGAGGGCTACATCAAACTTCAAATACATTACAACTTTCCAGAATTTCATAGAACTGTAGAATACACTGAAAAGTCTAGGTTGGAAGGGACTTCTGGAGACCTTGTACAATGTTCTGTTCAAAGCAGGGCCTTTGATTAGGTTATCCAGGGGTCCTGTCAAGCAGTCTTGAGTATTTCCAGTGAGGGGCATTCTACCATTTCCCTGGGTAACCTATTCCAATGTTTAATTGTTCTCATGGTAAAGTTTTATATATATATACATATATATTCAGATGTCATTTCCTCTGAAGCAACTTCTGCATGGTGTCTCCATCTTCTATATAACTATCTTCTAAGACTTAGCCTTTTCTGTAGAAGTTTCGAAGAGATGCGGTATACCTCTTTCTTATTCTTTCTTATTTTTGAGTTATAAACCTTAATATAACACAGGGTAAGTGTGACTGCAGCACAACTTCAGATGGAATTATAATTCAAAAATCTGTATCCATTTCCAGGCTGAAGTATCATTCTGATGTATGTAAACATGCATGCTTAGTCAATATTTGAAATACACACACCTTGCAGAGCGTTTTGTGATCTGTAAACATTAACAGCACTGGAGAAAGCAAGCTGGCCCGTAGGTGGGCATATGAAAATAGAAGAAAAGGCTTAGATTAAAAGTACCATGATTAATCTAATCACAGTCTTTCTGGGTCAGACCAAAGAGGCAGCTGATCCATTACTCTGTTCCTGATAGTAATCATTAAAGGATGCTCAGGGAGGAGTGTAAGAACATGGCAGGTATTCAATGCCATCTCCCAAATTGCCAGCATTTTCAGCTGCCCAACAGTGGGTTATTGATTTAGATGCTCAGAGTCCACTAAAGTATTAGTGAAAGGGACTTCTGTGTAAAATGGACTTTTCACAAGGTTGGATCTGCATCCTCTATCAGGTACCCCAATTCCTGGTGCCAGGCACACAGCAAAGCTTCACACTTCCTTAGCAGCTAAGAGTTTGGGAGGTCCCTATTGTATGGAGAGAGTGCTTAATTCTCTATCTCATTTCTACTGTCAGTAGGTATTGGGCATATTTGTGCTTTTTGCTCTTTCCTTTTTTTCAGAATCCCACCTGTTAAAAGCAACATCCTCAGCCAAGGGTCCATTTACTGCAGACCCTAGCTTGGATATTATGAAAAATTTCTTCACTGAAAGGGTAGTCAGGCATTGGAACAGGCTGCCCAGGGAAGTGGTGGAGTCACCGTCCCTGGAGGTGTTCAAAAAACGTGTGGATGAGGTGCTTCGGGACATGGTTTAGTGGGCATGGGTACTGGGTTGATGGTTGGACTCGATGATCTTAGAGGTCTTTTCCAACCTTAATGATTCTATGATTCTATGATTGAGGTCAGGAGACTTCTGGGAAGAGAGTTGTTACGAGCAGCAAGCAAGACAGTGGGAGTGCATGGTACAGATACTTCCAGCAGCAGCTATGGTGTGTGTTTACTGCTGGTGTGTGTGACAGCGGAAAGTCTGAGGCATCAGAGCCAGTCAGGGTCAGCTGAGTGTATGAAAGGTTGCACAACAACCCTGTGATCCCTGAGCTGTTTTAAGATTCCATAGCTGGGAAGAGACATAGGTTAATTTAATGTCTCAATAAAAACTTGCTACATCTGTAACCTGAACATACAATAAATGGCACCAGAAAGCTGAACCAACTGGTATATCTTCCTTGTCCAAACTGCAGATTTCTCAGTTTTGTGGAATCAGGTTACTTTTGTTTGGACTCCCGACATATTTGTATGAGGGAAGGGGGTCAAAGAGCGGAGGGCAAGGCCCTGCCTGCAACAAAAGCCCATATATCATACTGCAGGAGCTGCGGATCTGCCAGCCAGCTGGGCTCAGCAAAGAAAGTCCCATTGTAGAGCGGAGGCAATAGCATTAACCTGGAGAGGTGCAGAGAGAGAATTGCTTCACAGTGGATGAATACGCAGCAAGTAAGGCCAGATCGGAATAAATTATAGAGAGCAAACCAGGCAAGTTAGACTTCAATGCTCCTCCATTCCTCTGCTTTCCAGCATTGTTACCTGCGAGTAAGGTCACTAGTAAACTATTGGCCTTGTTTTTTAAAATTAACAAGTCATCCTACGGTGCACCAGTTTTTAATGTCTAACTGTGGGTGCTTTAAAGAAACTTGATTTCTATAAAGTGATGGCTTTTCACTTACTGAGAGCCAGGAATTTCATGGCATTAAAAATAAAGAGTCACTCTAGAAAATATAGGCCTTACTGGCAAAGTATTCAACTTGGTAAACTGAAGAATACTTAGATAGCTAAACACTTGTCTGGTTTTTCCAACTATATAAGTTAGCCTATTAGCAAATAATACCTTTATTTATGAGCCTTCTTTCAACTCCGGAAGGCATTTAAACTTTCATCTAGGCTTAAGGGCAACACCATTAACAKTAATAAGCTAAAAAATCACAAAGACATGTATTGAAGTGCTACTTCTATTTGAGATGTGCTGCTGTGCCTTCGTCTTCGGCTTTAAGTATGGGGAACACAGCCACTGAATAGGGGAACTGCAGATGTTCTCTGTGTATTATTGTTTGATTCTCTTCGATAACATAACCCACCAGAAGAGCATGAGTATGCACAAAGATCTAAAAAAGGGAAAAAGAGATGGCTTATTAAGTCTTCAAAGTTTTTTTTAATGTAATTTTAAACCACCAAAGAATTTAAGATTAGGCAGCTGTTTATACATCTAAGTACCAAGTACCTCTATGAAAGTGAAGCTTGAAGATGCTTCCAAAATATTGGTCTATGATTTAAATACAAGCTCACATGTGATTTTAGTGTACTGCCCAGGACTGTACTGGAATGTTTTGCTTGACAGCTCTTCAGAAAAAGCTTTCCACAGGGGAACAAGGGAACTGAATGCTCCATCTCCGATAGATTGTAAGCTGAGCAGCTGGAGTGCGTGGGGGCCCTGCAACCCGTGCACCTATCAAAGGGCAAGCTATAGTTGGAAATCTTTGTTCCAAAGCCACAACCAAAGGGTCATTATCTGTCTGCCTTTTAGTTATGGGAAAATATCAGATTTCAACTCTTAATATTGGATGTTCATGATTTGATGAAACCCATAATCATTTTAGATCTGAAGCCACAAAAGTAGGAGAAGACTACATCCAGATGTACAAAACTGGTCAAGCGTTGTCATTCAAAATGTTTTGTTGATAGAAATTATCTATTTTGGCCATGTGGATGTTTCTATTGTGAACATTACTTTTCAATACATCTTCCCTTTTTAAATAAAAAGCAATTTTTTGTCAAAAGCAGATTTTTATTTTCTTAGGGGAGTTCTTATGAAACTTCAAAAAAATAAAAGACTTGAAAGCATACAAAATATATATGAAGCATTTCCTCCCTGGATTGAAAAGAATGAAAATAGTGAAATAAACTAAATAGTGAAAAATAATCATCTCTACATACTTGTTAAAACATTATTATTAATTCAGTGTTCCTGTACACTTTTTTTACACCATGAGCTATGCCTATGGATTTTCAACTAAAAATTTCACCAAAAATGCTTCATTTTGAAAAGTTCTAAGTTCAGCTGGAAATCCTTCAGTTTTGGTAGTTCTCTTTTCTCTCTAAGCAATGTTAATAGTGTTATTTATCCTTCAAGTTTTTGCACTAGACATATTGAAAGATTCAGACAGTTTGGTGGGACATCATGCCTAGAGACCTTAGGAGATACACAAAGCTGTAAAACCAGCCGAGTTTGTCCTGAAGAACCAGAACCAGACTGTGGTACTGACTTTCAATGCAATTCTGGTAGGCTTTGTTTTCGTGCCATGGTGAGTTACGCAATAACTCAGGAAACCACATTTTACTTAGTTCTGTGAAGAAGTTAAATCAGTTTCCACTGAAGACAAAATACATACACAAAAAGAGAGGTATGATCGGGATGATTTCCTGAAGCAGTGCTTTATTGCTAGGGTTTAAAGAGAGTCCCCAGCGTGTAGACAGGTGGGTTGCAAAGCCACACCAAAACCACAGCATGAACAATGCTTGAGAAGGGGTACATTCCTCTCATCTCCCATTATAATTTGTGCCTAGTTTAAATTCTTCTCCTGTAATTTCTGCTCTATGGTTAAAAGCTGACCATAGTGTGAGTGTCCTTTCTTCTAGCATAACTGCTCCACCTGCTACAGAATCACTATGTTTTATGAAAAATCACTGGGAAAATCTAGGACTGAAGGAATTTTAACAAAATGGATAGGGAGATTTACTGACCAAAGCGGTATGATAGATGACAGCTGGAGACCAGAATGCCTCTAAATCCAAAGTAGGATGTAAGTTTGTAAAGTGATACATGTGTGGCATATGAATGAATGTAGTGTTGAAGATTCATCATAAATCAGAATAAAATACGAAAAGTTAATGGTAATAAAACTAGTCAAAACAGAAAAGGAAAGATGGTAGGTGAATTTTGAGTCCCAAGATGTTGTCAGTGTTGTCTTTGTCTCAAATACTGTGAAGTGCAAGTAGAGGAAAATTAGAATGTGTTTAACTACCTGTTCACAGCCATTGTTTGGCACTTAAAGGTGAGGCAGTTGATATCAACAAGTGTTGTTTTGTTATGCCAGGGCTAAATTTACCCCAAATCTTTAAATCCTGTAGAAAAAAATCAGTCTTTGTAAGACCTGTGATACACGACCTCAGGAGAATTACTACTTCACTGTTGCTTTAGAACACAAATCGCTATAGTTTTGGACACTACAGCGTCCAAATAATATAGTCAAAATAGCAACAATGTAAACGATTTAGAAATAACTGTTTGTTGATATTGAATTAATATTTTCCTGCGTTGTCTTAATACAACTTAAAAAAAAACCCTAATAATAAAAAATTAATATAGAAACAACCACACGAAGAAACAACCACTGCAAATGACAGCAGTCCTCCTGTCACTTACTTTTCTTAGCCATCCTACTAAACTCATAAATAAATATAGTAGTATGTGTTGGGTTTTTTTATTTGAAGGAGGCAGGGTGTAGGACAATGACAATAATAGAAATATACAAAGAGGAAGATCTCAATAAAGATTAGCTTGGGTTCTCATTTAAAAAATGAGACCATCTTGGAAAAAGATTTCATTAATTCAACGTTTTATTCTTTGATTAGGTCGATGTATAAAGCGATGACTTGTGTGTAATGTAGATAATGACTGTGGAGACTTTTCTGATGAAGATAACTGTGAATCCAACCCACAATGACCATGCCGTAACCATGATATTGATGTGTCTGAAGTTGGCAGAACCACAGGGAAAGGGTATGTAATGAAGGAAAAAGAAGTATTGGGCCTTGTGAAGAGTCTAGGACTGTCTCCAAAGCCAGCTGAAAACACTGGGGCACACTGACATTCTCAAAAGTGGAATCTGAATCGTGTTCGCATTTGTATTCAGAAACGCTACGTAGCTTTTGGAAGAAAAACTAACTATTGTTTTATTTTGTATACTTGGGCAGGATAAAATATTTATATAGACAGTGTAAATCAATCATTATGTTAATACACAGAATCATATATGGAAGTTACATAAATATACTTACAATACTTATTATTTAAATGTAAAGCTTATAGATATATAGGTATGTTTCAAGTGATACTTCATAACGAATCAGTCATTCCCAATTACTTTACTAACATGTCTAAAAGGGACAAAATGGATCTTGATTATTTATACAATGGGATGCCTTACTGCAACAGCACTCTGCCTGCAGCTTTTTTCCAGTATTGCATTCTCCACTTCCCAGATCTTCATTGTTTACAGGAGTTTTCCTCATCAATCTAAGTCGCAAATTAATCTCTCTATTCTCAAACCCTCCTGGATTTCTTTCTTTTCCAACAAGAAGAAAGTGTAAGGTATTGTTTATCTGCAAATCGAGTTAGAAGGCAGCTATCCAAACCGTAACAAATGAAAATAAAAGTGTACTACAGCACCACCTTGTGTTTAAATGAAAAGGATGCATCCTTTGCATTTAATTTTGATAATAGTATTACTGCACAAGAGTAAAAATGCTGCCCTTGTAGCATGGGGAAGTAAGCCAGGTACTTAGGCATTTTTAGAAGTAGCTTCATTATTTCTGTTATAATCCATTACTAAAATCTTCCATGAGAAAATGTTGTATAGATGCGCAGTAGTGACGCTGGCGACTTTCATGAATTGATAACCACTTTCTACACTCAGATAGGTATATGGACATGTATTGACGTAAATATTGGAAATACTGAAAAGATTCAGTATTTGCAGAAATACTATGAAACAGACATAGAAAGGAAAAAAAATATATAGAATCATCCAAGGAGCAGTAATTTTTGGAAATATCTCTTGTACATTGGTACATAGATGCATAGAGCTATAGAGCTGATATGCCCACTTCTCTGGATTTGTAGTCGTTCAGATTT
The DNA here is from genome assembly GCA_030449065.1 of Oceanodroma leucorhoa. NCBI lineage: Eukaryota > Metazoa > Chordata > Aves > Procellariiformes > Oceanodroma > Oceanodroma leucorhoa. The sequence goes on from JASVER010000146.1 coordinate 647,446, forward strand.
CCCCTCCTCAGCTCCAGGGAATTCTATTATGCCACCAGGTCACACCCTGGGAGAAAAGACAATGCTAGGAGTATTTTCTACTACACATGCTAGGCTGTGTATTCCTTCTATAGATCTGATGGATCTTGTACATGCTTGATACCAAAGTTCCTACCAGCAAACAAAGTTATGAAAAAAACAGGTTAAAAGTAGCGGTTGAGATGTCCCTTTTAAAGCTATAAGGAATGCTTCCTCATGAATACATTGGTCAAGAAGAAATGTTTTTTACCTCCTTTTATTCTTAAGGTTCTCACTCTGTTTGATGTTTAATATCTATGTTTTATTTGCTTTTGTATTTCTCATACATGGCCCTTAAAGTGCTTTACAAAAGACGTGTCGTTATCTCCATTACACAGACAACAGGACCACAAGAGATGAGGCAAGCTGCTGTGGATGAAGCAAGATTCAGTTCCACAGCTATAGTCTCCAATTCCTACCAAATCTGACTTTTCCGGTCATCATGCCATTGTCTACAGGCTATGTGTGCTGACACCTCCTTTTTTGAAGTGTAACCTCTCCTGTATTTCTGTTGTAGAATCAATGTTTTAGGGATGCAGCCAATGTCCAGCCCATTTGACAATGACTTTTTCAATGGTCTTTGTGAAAGGGTGCGTGGTGGAAACACGCGGACATACTACCGCAAGCCATGGAACGTGGGTGTTCTCACTTACAATGTAAGTCTAAGTCCTTCTGTGCAAACTGGGATATGTTTAACTGAATGATGAATCCTGACATCCTCTTGAAAGACTTGGCATATCTCTTGAGTCAGGCACCAGCAGCTTTTTAGCATCAAGCTTTTGATAAATTCCAGAGGGAAACAGGTTATGTTATCATTTGCTTTAGCAGTTAAGCTTAGTTAAGATGAATTCCCACATGTTCATTGCTGCACCTGTGCCTAGTAAAGGAAACAGTCTTTCTTCTGGAATGTTTACAATATGAGCAGATGAGATGAACAAGAGATGTACGGAAAGGAATATGATACCTAACTTTTACTGGGTAGAGCAGCAATCAAGCTACTTTTTCAAGGACACACAAACGACACTGATAAAAACGCAGGAATACTATTATGATACTCTGGTCCTGCTTGGGTTTTCTAATCAGTGATGAGTTTCTCTGTCTCACTGAAAAAAAATCTAACAGGCTTTTGAGATTCACACTATGACTTCCAGTGAGGTTTGAACACCAAAAAATGTTGATGATCTTAGAAACATCAATGTCAGATGCATTTCAGAAATCAAAGCAGTATTTTGCTTTGCAAATGCTTTGCCTATCACTGTAAGTAGGAACTTCATAGAACAATGACAATTTAAACCAGATCCTGCCCAAAATGAGTAAATCTGACCCAGAAATCACTGCTCATATTTGATTTTGATGCATAATCGTTTTCAGTTACTAAAACTCTATGTTCTGCTGAAGTATATAAAAATAAACAACACTGAAATACGTATTCCGAGTTAGCTATTATCTGCTATAAGAAAAGAAAGCAAAATCATAATTCTGATTAATTTCAGATGTTGAGACCTATTAGCAAATATTGTCTGCATTCCAGGAAGGAGCTGCACTTATCTGTTTAGTTTTGAACTGCTGAGCTGATCCAGATGAGGTAGTTTGGGGAGGGGGTGGTATTTCCATTTGTTTTCTTATAAAAGAAAAAAGAGCTATGAGAAAATGTATTGTTATGTAAAACATACATACAACTTTAAAGTGCTACGTCAATTTTTCTATTACTGCCTGTTTTGTTTTCTCATACAACCTTTTCATTAYCTTTTCTAAAACAAAAGCAGACAAAACTTTCACATCTGTGTTCTACCATGATTGTGTAAAAATGTTACGAGAGGTTTACGTAGAAAAACAAAAGCGCTTTAATGTTGACCTGTCTGAAATACACACCTACTGAAGGAAGTAACAAAAATGGTTCAGAAGGAAATTTCAATTATCTCTGTAGCAAGAGTTCAAGTTTAAGTTCTATCCTGAAAAGCTCCACAGAAAGGGTAAGTCTAGTCAAGCTAAAGGGTTTAATGTAACTATTTTACAAACAGTAAAATTTACACAGTGTTAGAATAATGCAATATTAATCTTTCTATGTATTCTAGTTGCCTGCTGCTTTTCTGTCATTTATTCACAAAAATGAAATACTGTCAATGCTAGTTTTAAGATTTCAGACGTGGCCAAAGGGTAACCAAATGTAGCTTCATTTTCCCACTGTTTACTTTTGACTAGCAACCACACTTATCTTCAACAGGGACTTGATGTTAGAAAGGGCCAACGATCTCTGATTTCATCTAGATTAGAGAGCAGCTCTGATCTAGTGCAGTGGGGACAAATTAGATCAAGACCTGGGATAAAAATTGCCACTGAGAAGGCCTACGCTAGGTAAACACACATGTAGAGTAATAACTGGAAGGTCAGATCTCAGCCATTCAGGTATGTCTGTACTAATAAACTAGCCTGGGCTGAGAGGCACAGGCGTTAGCCCTGGCACAGGATAATCCATAGTTTTACTAGCACACTGCCTTAATTTTGGTCTGTGCTCTCATGCTCTCATAAGCAATGTCAATCCTGTGATCTCCTGCAGCATGTTTGAAGGGAAAGTTCCCAGTAGGCAGTCTGGAGAAAGCAAGCCTGTTTTGGGGTTGCACATAACCCATACCACTCTAACTGCCCTTTGAGACAGAGGAAAGGCCTTATCCCATTTTACTAGTAAAAAAGTAGCCTTAGCATCTAGTGAGGTCAAAGAGAGAGAGGCCACAAAAAGTGATACTAGACATTCTAGCCACTATGGCCTAATCCAGCAGCTGGGTGCTAGTGGAATTAACTGATCAGGTCATATACCCTTTCCCACCATATATGGCAAAGTCTGTGATTGCAACATGCTATCACATACAAGGTACATCAACTCCATAGTGCTGAAATATACCACGTGCAAGGAAGAATAGATCTGTCTCAACTAATTCAACCTTTCAAGTTTCTTGTTAGCCTTGTTGTCTAGTACCCCTTCATAGCTCTGGAGATCAAATGGATATAAGGGAAAACTAAGATAACTTTTATAACTGATTGATTAAAATTATGTTGAAGAGAAAGGTCTGCACTATAAAGAAGCTGACATACAGCACTGACTTCTTCTTGGTATGAGTTTTCTTGGGACAGAACAGCACCATTTAAAGCTCAAAGCATTCATCTCCACAAACACAAAAGATCAAGTTCTGTAACTCAGCGTATATTAAAGGCTGCTCATAGTCTAGTGGCTTGTGACAGGAGTTTTGGACTCAAATTCTTGCTCAGAGATCAATTCAGAAAATGAGTCATGATCTGTCACCAGCAGAGGTCTATCAACGTAAACTCATGCTGCTGCAGGTTAGCGGAGTGGCAGTCCCTGATCGAGAACCCCCCAGGGCTCAACTGCAAGTTAAAGCCAGGAGCAGCCCAGGGACACCAGGAGGGTAAGAGATTTTGTACATGTTGGATGGCAGGAATATTTGCACCTACAAAAATTTCCTCACAGAGATTTAGATGCCTGAAGATTTCTGCCAGTCCTAAGCAGCATCTGAGTCAGCAGTTTAAGATCCTTTAAATGGTGCCAGCTAATGTGATGGTCAGTTGTTAAAACCCTTTTATGTACCTCCTGTTAGGCATTACTGTTAGGGGAGCCACATAAATGCTGCAGATAATAATGGAGTTTGGAAGGCATGTGTTTGCTTAGAGTCTTAAGCATAACTATTTCACAATATGTCATGTGTTACAGGCAGCAGCTAGGTCCTAGTTTAGATTATGATGTAAAACCATCTGCAATGTAATTTATGAAAATATCAGTTACTAAACCTAGAGTTAGAATTGTATGTATGGGTCAAATGCCTCAAAGTCAAATGTCAAAAAAAAATTTCCTAATTAATTTTCATTTTATAATGTTATTTTGGGTTTTTTTTCTGTTTAATTGGAGCTGTGCCCTTCCTKCTGACAGTCAGAGAATAACAGAGAAGTGATCCAATAAAAAGGGAACTCAGTTCTGCTCTGACTGTAAACAAAGACAAAACTCCAGCTGACCTCAGTGGGCAGTTTGTGTTACCTGCAAGCAATATGGAATTACTTTTCAATGTTATTGAAGACAACCTGAGATGAGGAATCAAAACCAAAATCCCTCTGAGGATGGGGAAGCACTGGAGTGGGTTGCCCAGAGAGGTTGTGGGATCCCTGAACCTGGAGGTCTTCAAGACCTGAGTGGCCACAACCCAGAGCACAACTGTCACAGGCCCATCAAGGGATGCTCGCCGAGGTCACGGAAGAGAAAGCATTGCCAGTGGGAAATGCAGCAAAGGGTTCCAAAGGTGCAACAGCTTCCAGAAGGTTTTGACTTTCTGGTTTCATYTGGTTCAGCAGCTTTCACAAACATCTGTTTAGCACAGAATAGCGTAGTCTCAGTTGGCAGGGACCTACAGCGATCCTCTAGTCCAACTGCCTGATGTCTCCACAGCTGATGAAAAGTTAAAGCCTGTTACCGAGGGCATTGTCCAACTGTCTCTTTTTAAGGCACTGACAGGCACAGGACATCGACCACCTCTCTAGGATGCCTGTTCCAGTGTCTGACCACCCTCTCAGTGAAGAAATGCTTCCGAATGTCAAGTCGGAACCTCCCCTGACACAGCTTTGAACCATTCCCCAGTTGTGGCGCCGCTGCGGGGACCGGCTGTGGGCCCTCTCCATGGCCATCCTCCTGCGTAGGCGGGCGGGCAAGCCGACCACGTACCCCTCGTAGTCGTCGTCCCCTCGCACTGAGTGCAGCAGATACTCCAAAGGCTACCTGCAGACCGGGCAGGCATCGCTCCCCCTGGCCCACCGCCGGGTGCATGCAAAGCAGAAGCAGTGCATGCAGTAGGCCACGTAGGCTGCCTTGTTGACCTCTCCCAGGCAGATGGGGCACTGGGAGTCTGCTGCTGCCTGCGTCGGCCCTGCCTGGGGCGGCTGTCTTGTGCTGCTGTCCCTCACAGCAGAGATGCTCTTTTCCATGGCTTCCTCGGCGCCCGACGCTATGTCCTGCCAAGAGAGACGTGCAAAGTGCTGCAACTTGTCTGGCGGGGGGGCACCCGGGCTTGGTCTCGGCCCACCGCAGGTTGCATGGGTAGCAGAACCGGTGGAGGCACGGCATCACAGAGCTGGCCTCCTCCCAGCTGCCCAGGTAGACAGGACAGTGCTCAGCCAGCTCCGTGGCCATGCTCTCCACTGGCTGCGGTGGGCTGGGAGAAGCTGGGGATGTCGAGGGTCTTGTCAGGAAGTCATGGAAGAGAAAGCATTGCCAGTGTGAAATACAACAAAGGTTTCCAAAGGCTGCAATATCTCGTTTTCTTCGTTTCAGCAGCTTTCACAAACATTGATTTAGAATAGAATAGAATAGAATAGAATAGCATAGCATAGCATAGCATAGCATAGCATAGCATAGCATAGCATAGCATAGCATAGGAAGGTTTTGTTTGCTTCCAGTTGGCAAGGACCTACAGTGATCATCTAGTCCGACTGCCTGACCACTCCAGAGCTGACCAAATGTTAAAGCCTGTTATTGAGGGCATTGTCCAAATGTCTCTTTTTAGGGCACTGACAGGCACGGGAGATTGACCGCCTCTCTAGGAAGCCTGTTCCAGTGTTTGACCACACTCTTGGTAAATAAATCCTTCCTAATATCAAGTCTGAACCTTCCCTGATGCAGCTTTGAACATTCCCATGTGTCCTATCACTGGATGCCACGGAGAAGAGATCAGCAGCTCCCTCCCCTCTTTATCCCCTCAGGAAGATGTAGAGAGCAATGATGTCTCCCCTCAGCCTCCTTCTCTCCAGACTACTCAAACCCCGTGTCCTCAGACGCTCCTTGCAGGACAGTCTTTCCAGCCTTTCCACCAGCTTTGTGGCCCTCTGGATGCATTCAAGTACCTTCACATACGTTTTAAACTATGGGGCCCAGAATTGCATACAGAAGGGCACGCAATACTCCTTTGGTCTTTCTGGAGTTTTTGGGAGGTGCCAATTTTGTCTAGGGAATCTTCAGCCTCCCAGCTGTGAATTGGAACTAATAAGACTTTTAAGCCATCTCTAAGAAATAGATTTTAAATATTTTATTTTTATGAGGAATTGAATTTAAGTGGGCAAAGGAGAAAATTCTTTCCTGAAGGTGTAATTACATGCAATTTCAAAACTGCCACGTATTCACCATGGTTCAGAAACTCCTACAAATGACTAAAAGTAGATACAGGTGCCTTGACCTTTCATATTAAGATAAAGTGGTTAGATGTTAACAATTCAACACGCAATACTTTTAGCCTTTTAATTGAGAACACCGTGCAGCATGATTTAATGAACGTCTTTCAAAAGCCTGTAAACTATTTATAGTCTTCAAGCCAGAATTTGCAAGGGAGTATGTAGAAGTGGCCTGAGAAAGATGTTCATTGCGTATATGTACCAGGTCATATCAGAGGAAACAAGGCTGTGCTACTGCTTTCATTTATTTATCAGTCTTTGATCTTGCACTGGGCAGAAATGAGAGAAAAACATTTGCAGTGGAACAAAATTAGATGAATAAACAATGGTTTACTACTATGCTTTCTGTTCTTGTTCTGAAGAATTTTGGAGTTAAAAATGTTGTTGGCATTTGTGAAGTTGTACTGAGACTGTTTGAGAAAGATATTTTCAGGAGAAGTTGGGTTTGGTTTTTTTTCATAACCCAGTGATTGACCCTCCTTATCTATAGAGTTGTGTTGGGAAGAGTAATTTTCTTTGAGATATTTCACTACTACTAGGGGGAGGGGAAGAGGGCTTCAAGAGCAGTATGTGAGAAAATGTCACCCTCTATGTTACCTGAGCCACTTGTATGGCTCTTCCTGCATTCCTGCATGCTTACGACTCAGAATATTGCTATTCATGTAGCATTGCAACTGACCGTCATTCCTCTTCCCCACGCAAGTACAATCAAGTGTTTGCCCCAGTTGTCTCTAAAGGTGATCAGACTTCACCTGCAGAATGCAGACCCCTGGAACATCTTTAAATGTTTCAAATCAATTAGAGCAATAGTTTCTACTCTGTTTATTGTAGAGTATTTTGGAGAGAGAGTTGGACCTTCAAGGAGGTGGAGCTCAGCCTCACCTGGGAGTGAGCTTACTCCACCTTGCTGGAGAAAAGGAAAAATGTTAAGGGTCACAGGGCTAAGAGCATTTGCAAGCTGCCAGAGGTCATTCAGGAGAACTGAGAGAAATTGGTTGTATTTTGTTAAACTGAAAAATCATACAGGAAAGAGTTAGGTTCAGTGACTCTGGAGTTTCAGGCTGAAGATGTGGGAATGAGACCAAAGTGAGCAGTTGCATCCCGGCAGGAAATCCTCTCCAGATGCCAGATGACTGAATCAAGAATGTGAGGCAGCTAGAAGGAAATCTGGATCTGATGTGTGCCAGGAGGCCAAGCTTCCCCAGAGGAAGAGTAATTGAAGAAACAGCACTCTGTTGTCTAAAATGTGTTAAGGAGGTGTTAGCAGCAGGACCTGGAGCCAAACTCAATAAGCCCTGTTTTAAAGTGACACTGGGGGCTCACTGGAATCCACATAAGGGCACTCACAATGCCCTTGGCTCAGCACCGACAGGAAAAAAAAAAATACATATAGCCAAACCTAATTTAAAAAAATGCTGACAAAGTGTGTCATCTCTCCCCTCCTCTACGTGTCGCTCCTGCCCCAAGCATTTCCTAGCAAATGGCAGGCATGGAAACAGCTTTTTCTCAAAAGGATCTGGTCGTAGGGTTAAGTTTGTACAGGTTGTATGTGCTTATCAGAGACCAACAGTAATCCTATTTACTTTTAAAAATAATAATAATAATAAAAAAAACATAACACGTTAGTATTGTTTCATGATTCCAAGCCAGTTCTTTGAAAGCAGTTTTATGATGCTTGGCTGTAAAGCTATATTTTTAACCTTTAAAGTTTAGTCAGGTAATTATGCAAGAATTACCAGGGTAGGAGGAATGAGTGATGAGTCTTCTGTCCTAAAGAATGCAGATGGTGCTTTCAAGTTTAAAGATATATATTAAAAAAAAAAGTTAAGTACACAAGCTACCTACCAGTTTTTCCTAGACTGTGCAGCCTTTAAGATGGTTCCCCACTCTTCTAGAAATCTTCTCCTTTTACTGACCAACTTAAAAAAAAAAAAAAAAAAAAGTAAAAATTCATTGGATTTTTAAGGTATCTGTGTAAGGGTAGCCCTTCTATCAAGCTTGGCAGTTGATTCAAAGTGAAGCATGAATTTTATCCCACATGCTAAATAAAAAATAAATTACTTCCTTATTCCCTCTTGGTTGTTACTATACACCATATTTATGTAGTGTAATATTCTTAGATATCAGTATACAGAAGAGGAGGTGGTGTTTTGCAATGGCATATTTAGTGGAAATCACAGGCAAGAAAAACAAGCTACATCCTGAAACGAAAGGCAGGGAGAAGGCAACAGATTTTGTTGCTTTAGGTCTCTAGCACAGAACTTTGGAAAGGATATCTTGCAGGTTCACTATTGTCTAGTTGTATGCATATTTTCAGAACTAAGTCATCTCTGCAAGATGTTGAAGCAATTTTTGGCACAAGGCCTGAAAGAATTATTCAGATTTCTAAACATTTTGAACCAGCTGAGCAACTATGTGAGTCTTCAAGAAGGTTGGAAGATGAACAGATTTTTAGAGTTTGCAAATGTAGTTCTAGAAAGGCATAGGAGTTTCTTTTGCAGGCAGCTTATCAATATCTTAGCAATTACCTTATTTTTATTACACTACTTTCTCTATAAGAACATGTAGGAAGTATGGGTTTTTTCAAAAAGCCTTTGTTATCAAAAACTGTTTTTCCCACTCACAGGCTACTACAAAGCATAGCACTTTTTATTCATGAGATAAGATTTCTGTCTACTGATTCTAAAATGTTTTTATTAACACGAAGGATATTAAGTCAAGTTCTTTTTTGGTACTCTGGTCCTCTTGCAGTGGTTAACATTGTTTGCCATTTCAMTAATGCTTCAAGAGAAGTATACAGTATTTATTTTTGCAAATCGGTGCAGAATCAAGTAAGAGCCTTTTATAAAATCCTGTCCTCTGCTGAGCAGAGCAGATCCCATTGAAGTTGGCGTGGATGAGCAGTCATTTATCCCTGGATTGATTTTGGCCCTTTGTGAGATACCATTTGGAATTAATACCCATATCTCTTAAACCATGAGGAGCTAAGCTTTAGGAATCCAAAAATTCTTCACGTGCAAGACAGCCAATGATGACTGAAAAACAATTTTACAATGATCCAAATAAAAACATTACCCAGGTGTCCTGGTTCCGGCTGGGACAGAGTTAACTCCCTTCCCTGTAGCTGGAGGGGGTGCTGTGTTTTGGGTTTGGCGGTGAAAGGAATGTTGATGGCCCATTGATGCTTTGGTTGTTGCCAGGTGCACCGACAGCCTCCCCCGCCCTTCAAGGTGCAGGGGGACCTGGGGGGGAGCATAGCCGGGGTGGTTGACCCAGCTGGCCAATGGGGTATTCTATACCATGTGACATCATGCYCAGCTTAAAAACCGAGGGTGGTCGCGCGGTGGGGGCGCACGGTTCGCGGGGTTTCTGGTGCGGAACACGTGGGGTGAGCAGTTGCATTGTGTATCGCCTGTTTTTGTATCTTCTGTTATTGTTGTTATTGTTATTGTCACTGTTCTACTTTGTTTTATTTCCATTATTAAACTGTTTTTATCTCAACCCGCGGGTTTTCCTCCGTGTGCCCTCCCGATTCTCTCCCCCATCCTACCGGAGTGGGGGGGTGAACGAGCGGCTGCGTGGTGTTTGGTTGCTGGCTGGGGCTAAACCACGACACTAGGAGAAAATTAACAGAGTACCTGAAACTTAGGGGGGTATGACTTAAAAACACTGATTACCTCCCTGTCCTGCTTAGAGAAATTTCTATAGGTAATGTAATTCTAAACGTAATTTCTAGTGGTTAAGCAGGAAACACTGTAGTGGTACATGTAGGGCTTTTACATGCGACTAAGAACCACAAGTACACTCAGCGTACTGGGTGCGAAAACGAAACTGATTTGGGGAAATTAGTGCAAATGGTGCCTACACATTTGGGACCGCTAAGGTCCAAATACCCAATGAGGCACACACAGAGATCATGATAGTCATAAATTCAGAGTCTTATTTAACAGAAAACGAAATACAGGAGCATGAATCTACAAGCATATAAATAGGGCTCCGTGAAAACTGTTGCTGGTAAAAAAAAAAGAATTCCCATTACAGAGCAAATAATCCTATCTTTAGTCAGTCCTTTGTCAATTTAGCAGCTGAGGGAAGTGGTAGATGGGTGCTACTCCTGGGAACAAAATGGAGGTTCCAGAGAGCCATTACCTTGGAAATCCCACCCAGAGCACGATCATCAAGAGCTAACAGCTCTTTCAAGAGATAACAGCTCTTCCTAGCTCTCTCTAGATATGGGGAATTGTCAACAGAGGAGACTGTATGACCATGCCTGGAAGCAGAACTGCATGAAGATGCCTTCCACTCCCATGTCCACCATAGATATTGTGATACCTGAGTTGGCACAGGAGAGTGTCCAGCTGATTCAGAAACGTATGAGATTGACTGGCGACCAAGCTGTCCTGGTTCCGGCTGGGACAGAGTTAACTCTTCCYAGTAGCTGGAAGGGGTGCTGTGTTTTGGGTTTGGTAATGAAACGAACGTTGATGGCCCATTGATGCTTTGGTTGTTGCTGGGTGGTGCTTGCGCCAGGACTTTTCAGCCTCCCATGCTCTGCCAGGTGCAGGGGGACCTGGGGGGGAGCATAGCCGGGGTGGTTGACCCAGCTGGCCAATGGGGTATTCTATACCATGTGACATCATGCTCAGCATAAAAACCAGGGGGTGGGGGGGAGGCCTCTGGGGGGGTTCGTCTCGCATGTTTCGTTCGGAATACGTGGGGGGTGAGCAGTTGCACTGTGCATCGCCTGTTTTGTGTATTCAGTTGTTGTTGTTGTTATCATTGTTGTTATTACTGTTCTACTTTGTTTTATTTCCATTATTAAACTGTTTTTATCTCAACCCACGGGTTTTCCTTCCTGTGCCCTCCTGATTCTCTCCCCCATCCTACCAGGGCGAGGAGAGCAAGCGGCTGCGTGGTGTTTAGCTGCTGGCTGGGATTAAACCACGACACAAGCCCATCAACTCTTCTTTCTTGCTAACAGCTCCTGCCCAACTACCCTTAGGCACGGCTGCACAAACCTTACTGTTTAATCCTTGTGGCTTCGGATCTGACCTTCTGCTTCAGCCAGCACGGCTTCAAGTCAAGCCAATTGCCTGGGCACAAGCTGGGAGCTCTGCCTTACAGCAGGATCTATGCCCTGGGAGAGGGACACACATGCACACAGGTAGATCAGATTCGTATTGTCGATTCTTGGTTTATTTCATCTTAATTGCCCATTCATGCGGGTAGTGAGCTGATTTGTCAGAGAACTTGTTTGCTGGATACTGGAGGCAAGAGTAAAACATTATTTCAGTCATATGGATGTCAATGAAGGGAAAACTTCAAGAAGGGTTATTTTATGAGCATCATTATTCTATGAAAGGCAATTATTAATAACAATTATAGAATCAGATTACTTTTATTGAAGTACAGAGGATCTGTACCACAAAGCTCTGCATCCTAGTATAGGTCCTTCTTTCTGATTAATTTGTCCTGTGCATACCAATGCAAACAAAGGAGTGCGTGTTGTTCTAGAAAGGTTCATCAGGAAGACGTTGCTGGTAAGAAACTCCTTATGCCCTCTTACTTTCTGTTGGCACACAAAAGAAGAATGTTTATAATGATGCTACTGGTAATTTAAAAGGTAAAACCTGCTAGTAATTTCTGCACCTAATTCAAGTTCTGCTTCTATGCCCTTTCAATGCATGAAGTAATTCTTAAGGAATTCTTGACCAGAAAGGTGTATTACCTATGTACACCTCAATATTAACATTCTCAGCCAACAAAAATTGATATACCCTCATATATAATATTAGTTATTTTGCAACACATTTTTTAAAGTACGATTCTTTGCATGCATGTGGTCATAGATGTACACAGAGGGTCCGTGACTGCTGAAATCTCTACCAGTAATCCACTGGCTGATAGTAATTATTTCAGAGTAAGAAGGCCTACACGGGCTCTGCTCCTGTGCTTCTGGGAAGGTTGCCTCTTACCTCTGCTTCAGTGCAGGTAATGAAATTATCATGGTTTAGCCCCAGCCAGTAACTAAACACCACACAGCTGCTCACTCACTCCTCCCACCTCCAGTGGGATGGAGGAGAGAATTGGGAGAGTAAAAGTAGGAAAGCTTGTGGGTTGAGATAAGAACAGTTTAATAATTGAAATAAAGTAAAATAGTAATAGTAATAATAATAATAATAATAATAATAATAGTAGAATATACAAAATGAGTGATTCACAATGCAATGCTCACCACCCACCGACCGATGCCCAGCCAGTTCCTGAGCAGCAGTCACTGCTCCCCAGCCAACTCCCCCAGCTTATATACTGAGCATGACGTCATATGGTAGTGAATACCCCTTTGGTCAGTTTGGATCACCTGTCCTGGCTATGCTCCCCCCCAGCTTCTTGTGCACCTGGCAGAGCACGGGAAGCCGAAAAGTCCTTGACCAGTGTAAACACTACTTAGCCACAACAAAAACATCAGTGTGTTATCAACATTTTTCTCATACTAAATCCAAAACACAGCACCGTACCAGCTACTAGGAAGAGAATTAACTCTATCCCAGACAAAACAAGGACAGAATTCCATTGCAAAATGCTTCATACCTCATCACCTCTACACTATTTAGAACCCACAAGTCTGTGAATTAAAGGGAGTGCTGAGTTTGGCTTTGGTGTGTCAGCAACAGCGCTCCAGCACTCCAAGTCCTCTGCTCACGGACGTGTGCAGTTTTCACTGTTCAGACCTCCACATGCAGCTTAGCTGAGTGATGCAAGATGCACAGTCTTCTGCATCACTCTTCCACCAGCCCCCATACAGAGGGTTATAATCTGCATGCAGTTTGAGGTTTTTATTAGAATATAGCTCTGCCTATTAATTACCACTATGAGCCAGGTGAAATTAAACAATACTTCAAGTACTGGCAGAGCCTGCTTAGTAGATTCAACATTTGTCTTTTGAAGAATAGTGAATAATAAAAAAGTAAAATATAGGAATATCTATATCTGCATTGCTTTCAGGAAGTAAGAAGCAGCATGCTGAAATTAAATACAGCCATAGTAAAAAAATAAAAAACTCTTAAGCTTGCAGAGCTGAAATTCTACTATACTCACTTTTAGTTACAGTGTGGTATTCATGAAGTCCCAGGACTCAAAACTTAGTAGCCAAAAACATGCTGCAACTTCCTTCTGAAGTTTTGGTGAGTCTTCTCCTTTCTTTTGTTCTCAAAAAAATTTTTTTAAAGTGGCTACTTGAGTGGTCCTATGGTTTTCTTGGCATCCATAATCCTTTCTGCCTCATAACTCAGGGCTACAAATAGCTGGGCTATGAAAAGACACTGCTATGGCAGTTTTGAGAATTGCAATTTTTTCCTCTGCCAAGAAAGGCTGGGGACAGATATAGCTAAAGCAACACTTAAAAATGGAAGAGTTTATCACTACCAACTTGAGGATTCTGAAGCAAGCCTCCCTTTTTCTGAATTTTCAAAACTATAGAAAGCACATATTGAATTTCCATTAGAGAGAGTACACTATCAGACAATATTACACAGCCAAGAAATAACGTGGATTCTGCTAGCTACAATTACACCAGTGCAAGAAATCATAACTGGCAGAAGAATACCATTGTTGTTGCTAGATATATGTTTATGCATACATCTCAAAATGTTATATTTATCACCCTCAATATCAAATCAGAAATACACAGTATTTCTCTGCACTTTCATGTATGATAAAAATATGGGACTTAAGATGAAATATTGAAAATTGTATTTTCTAGCGTATTTTAAATATATGATTATCCCAATGTAAGACAGTTTTAACATCGTGATTTGCTGTCCTATGATTTACAATATTTTATTAGACTTTTTCCTAATAAGAAGTTTTAAGAGCTGGTCAAACCAACTAACTCATCATACCTACATTTTTCTGGTCTTGTAAGTGAAATGTACACAGACGGTGATCTTTTTTCCATATCTTAATTATAATGTTATTGCAGCTTTTAATCATAATTAAAATGAGATTGTATCAACACACTGGTCACACAAACACTAATAAAGCAAATCCTAAAACCCTTCCACAAACACTAATAAAGCAAATCCTAAAACATTTCTGGGATAAGATTGTGATGTATGAATGCAACCTCTTTCTTATCCCCTTGGTTGGCCAAATCCTGCTGCTGTTGAATACACTGGCTTCAACTAAAGCAGAATTGGGCTCTGGGGAAGAAAGAACTTACTATCTGATTTTATTTTCAGTGAATATCAAGTTTTTGTGTTGGGTTTTTTCCTTATAGAAAAATGCAAAATGCTTAGGAGGAAGACTAGTCTTAAATTGCATTGAAATTGTCTTGCGGTTTACAATACCTTCCTTATGCCAATATTCTATATTAGAAATGCATTGACATGTTCAGGTAATCACAGTTCCTAACTCTGAAACATAATATAGTTTTTATAAGACTTCTTTATGAATAAGACTTCTAAAGACTAACTCTACAACCTAGACACCAAGTTTTAAAATCATAATTACTGCCTTGCTAATTTATTTTAAAAATTCATAAAGCTTTCATATGCTTTCATGTCTTCAAATGTATGGTGTGAAAACTGGTATTTCCAACGCCTGTAATACCCTTAGAACACACACTGACACTCCTTTTCTTCCCAGCCACATAAAAGAAGCTATTGGTATAAGGGCATGTCTGCACCTGAAACCTGCTGCGTTTGTTTTATTTGCACTGTCATCCACAGCAGCTACTGCAGGAGCAATCAGACTGTCCATATACCAAGATTTCAGTATATTTACTGAAAGTCTCAAGAAGCACTCTATCATAACTCTATTGTTAGGGAGTCTGGAGCTAAGTTTCCGGTGGGAGCAAAGAAATCCTAATACTGTGCATCAATCTGAGTCACTCTTCTTGATCCATCCCATCACCACTGCACATGGGTCGTGGTGTCTGGGTTTTCTTGTTTTTTCTGTGAGCTAGCACTGTTGTTCTTACGCTGAGGCAGTATGGAGGAGCCAGCCTGGTGAGCAGGTGATCCATGGTGTCAGATATAGTTAGACATTTCTCCCATGGCTTTCCCAGGTGTTTATTTTCTTGAAGAAAGGAGCTCTGACAGGCAAGATAGCAGCATATGTGAGATACAAACAGGCTGTCAAAATCCACTTTTCTGAAATTCTGTGTTAAACTTGCTCAGAGACGTTGAGCACATCAACTACATAAGCGCTCACCTTAATGCAGAGAAACCAGGAAACTCACTATGCCTGGTATTACCTGTCAGATACTAGTTTAGATTTAGAGCAGGTGTTTAATTTTCTTTAAGCTGTTCGATTTTGCACTGACTCACACTTTTAACAAATCTTTTCCTCTACCTTTAAGGGGACAAGAATCTTTTAACTAAAACTTTGAGTTGTGATTAATCAGAGGAATTCATAGAACTAGTCTTCGAAAAAAAACCCCACAGTTTTATAAAACTAGTGACAAAGTTGCAGAAGTTGCCAACAATTGATGTATTCTCTAACCATACCCTTACAAAGTGAATCAGAGTTATTTTGCCATCAGCTACAGCAAAACACTCATGTACTAGTAGGGTTAATAGGTCTGTAATTTCTTGGCAAAAAGTTTTTCCCAAAAAATAGACTTCTGTGTAAGCATAAGGCATCTGTGCTAATGATCGTATTCTTAGCAAGGAGATTCTGTGTTTGTAATCTGGCTTATAGCCTGTTCTGCAGAAATGCAACGTTTCTAGTTTTGCACCGTTGTTTTTAAAGTGAGCTTAATCAGATCTTCATGTGGAGCTGTATAATTATCAGTTCCTGCTTCTTCTTTCCCATGTGCAGTTTCTTTCTCCTTTGGGGTCTTGCAATCACTGTGGGAAGTGACTTTAACTACGACTAACAGTTATATCACTACATCATCCCTGTGAGTACCTCAGCAGTGCCGGCAGACTATTCCCTGGACATTATCTCAGCCAAAATCAACCACCCACCCCCATGTGTGCATTCCTTTAAAAGTGCAACCCTGCATGGTTTAGGATCTGCTTAAGAAAGACAAACTGAAGAGCGGTGGTTTCGATAACGAATACCGAGGAGCACTGAAGTTATTTATGACTACCAGTACTCCCGTGCACACTTGTGCAAAGTGTTCTAAGAGCATTTTTGTCAGGTTTTAATATGACTTAACAGCTTTAAGAAAGAAGCCATCAGTCAGTGTGCTCCAAATCAGGTGAAAAAACCTTTGCTCTTTTTTAAGACTTTGTAAATAGAATTAGAGATAAGCTTAGATATCCCCAAGATAGCCATCTTAAAAACACTCAAAGATGACTTAAGAAACTGTATGTCATAGTTCTTGTGACCATTCTTTTTGCTTCCGTCTTTCCTGCGCTGCTACTCCAGGCTACGTTCCCTTCTCCCCCTGCTCTCATTGATCTTGCAGCTTGTCTTGGGCATACACATACAGTGTGGCTACATCCCAAATACGTCTATTCCTATTTTGGCTTCTCCTGGAGGAAGAGATCCCACAGAACACTAAATAAAGCTTTCTAAGAAAATTTTCAATGTGAAGGATTCAGTAGAAATGAGAAATTGAGTTTCCGTTGTACTTTAAACAGTAATTTTTAAAAAATCACAGATTTTTTTTTTTTTTTTCATTTCACTTGCAGGCTCTGTTTGAATCCTGGTGGCATACAGTGTAAAATTAATATTTTAAAACAATTTTTAGGCAAGGCTTCAAGTTATGCATGAGGGGACCTATTAAGAGTAAAGTAGTCATACATGAGTTATTACTGTACAGAGTGGCAATTAGAAACACACGAACCATGCAGCTCTTACAGTTATCTAAGTGGCTTCATTTTTGCATTAGTGAAGCCAAAAAACAGGGAGCAGTATTACTATTATCCCATCTGCTCATGTGAGGAGTCTCCAGATTTTGCTATCTTTCTAAACAGCTGCAGACCTCCCCATGCTTATGCCTCCTGCTGTAGCAACATCTCAAGCGAAAAATAAAACAAGATTCTGTTCCCTAGCAGCTTTGTCCCCAGAAGTGATCTCTAGTCAGCACTGGAGAAGCAAGGAAATCAACATTTTGGTTGACTTGCCAGAATGACATACTGTTGTATTTATGATGCATATGTGACAACACAGGAAAAAAAGGGAAACTCCTGAAAGGGAGTTTTCTCAGCACTGGAGTGTAAATTTAATTGGACTTTGGATCAGGCCCTGGTACGGTGTCATGTACGTACAAGCTTTTTTCGTGCTCTGACATTACGAAAGTACTCAGTGAAGTTTCACTTGTTTAACATTGAATGCAGCTGACAGGAACAGCAGCCCTGCTACATATTGCAGGACTGTAGCTATTTTCTCTGTAACTCTTGCTGTTACAGAAAAACATTTGTATTAATTTTTTGTTAGTTTGTTCTGCTTCTTGAAAGCACAAACGGCAGCATTTACTCTGACTCTTCTTTAGCAGACATTTCCCTAGTGGAAACAAACAGACAGTATTTTCTGATAAATACTCAGATCAGGTAACATAAAGTTAAAATATTTGTCCATTTCTTCTTTAGAGGAGTCATATTAGAACCCCTGACGCAACCCTCAGAGTACTGACACGTTTGCAGAATGTAGTCACCGTAATTCTCGTCTACTTTAAAAGTAAATATGGTATAAATACAATTGCATTGCCAAATGAGAGCACCTACTCCCCGGCGGGGAGGTCGGCGGGGCGAGGGGCACAGGCCCCGGGGAATGAGGGAGCGCAGGCCGGCGGCCTTGGCGAACCCGCCTCGTACTGGAGGGTCGGTGGAGGGACGCCCGAGGCGACAGCGCGACGGCTGTCACTCCCCCACCCCGCGGGGACCCACCGGGCGCGGAGGGGGGGCGCTGAGGGCGCCCGCCCCGAGCCGGAGCCTGGCTCCCTTTGTCCGGCGCCGGAGGCGGCAACAAAGGACGGGGCCGGGGCGCCCGGGCTGCGGGCGGTGGGGCGGGGAGGGGCGGGGCAGGGCGGGGCGGGGCGCGGCCTGCCTCCCTGGCGCGCCGGCTGACAGTTGCGTGCAGTGGAGAGTTTTGAATTTAGTCTCCCGCCGGTAGCGGAGCGCGGCGCCCGGCCCTCCTCGGATCGCGATTGGTCGGCGGCCGGTCACGTGGGGGTCTGCGGCGGACGGCTTGGGGCTCGCGCTGGCGGAGCTGGGCGGGCGGCGGCCCTATTGGGTCGCGGCGCGGAGCCCGCCGGTGCGCTGGCGTTGGGGTTGCACGGGAGGCGGCGGCGGCGGCCGGCTCGCCGCCCGCCCGCGGCTGGGCCCCCGCCCCGCCGGTGTCGGCTTGGTTTTCCTGTTACTGCCGCGGCGCCTCCCGTCCGGTCTCCCTCCTTCCCGCTCCGCTTTCCCCCCGTGGGTCGTGCGCGTTCCTCCCGCCGCTCCGACACGCCGGCCACACGCCGCTGGGGCCACGGCGGCGGGGCTCCGCGGGCGCCACGGCGCTGAGCCCCACGCTCATCTCCCGGCTGCGGGAGAAGGAGGAGCTGCGGGAGCTGAACGACCGCCGGGCCGGGTACATCGGCAAGGTGCGGAGCCTGGAGGCGGAGAACAGCGCCCCGCAGGTCACCGAGCGGGAGGAGGCGCGCGGCCGCCGGGTCACCGGCCTGAAGGCCATCGACGAGGCCGAGCTGGGCGACGCCCGCCAGGCGCTGAAGGACGYGGCGCGGGAGCAGGCCAAGCTGCAGATCGAGCTGGGCAAGGTCCGCGCCGAGCACCAGCAGCTGCTGGGCCGGTGAGCGGGGAGGTGGGTGTGTGTGTGTGGGCCGGCGGCCGGGCTGAGCGGGGCCCGCCGCGGCGGCCGTTCCCGTTCTCTGAATGAATGAGCGAGAGGCAGCGCCGCGCCGCTCCGCTCCGCCCCGGCGGGAAGCGGCGGCCCGGCCCCCGCGGCGAGCCCGGCCCCGGCCGCCGGAGCGCCGCGCGCCTGCCGGCCCTCAGCTGCGCCGGTGGGGCAGGCCGTGGCTGGCGCCCGGCTGCCAGAGAGCCGCCGCCGTGTGCCCGCCGCCCCGGAGAGCAAGCCCTCCGGCTGAAGCGGTGTAGGCGGCACCCTCGAAACTTGGCCCAAGATCACCCTCACATAATTGAGACTGGGGGACTCCGGGGTTTGAGTCGGGATGGGCCTTCACCACACCCCTCGCCCCGTACAGACGGATGACTCTGTCCGTAAGGCTTAAGCTGCTTCAGGATGAAAAATGCGGAGCGATGACTGTATAGTGGCTGTTGCAGGTCTAGGCTTTCTACATGTCCTTTCCGAAAGATGTTAACTTCATAATACGAAAATACAGGACTAGATAACGAGTAGGGTTTACTTAAAACAAAAAATAACTATGACTTCCGTTCGTTTTGCTGGATATTCAGATGTTACAAAAGGTAGATTCCAGATACCCTCAAGATTGCAAGCTTTATGGCACAGCGCCAAGACCTCCACTCTTGCAATGAATTGATTTGTGCCACTAGATTTTGCTTCTTACATATTTGACTTGATTTAGTTGTTTGTTTGTTTGCTTCCTCGTTTGTGTTTACCCTAAATTTGATTTCTGTGACTGCTGTAGTTTTCCATTAGCAAAAGAGAACCTTCTGTTTGGGCTTTTTTTTACCAATTAGGCCCACTTACCATTCTAACTTTAGTCTTGGGATCACAAAGTTTGTCAATGGATTGATGTTGGGGGGAAAAAAAAAGAGCAGAACAATGGTTAATCTTGCTCTACCACCGTATAACCTGTTAATTTTCATTTTCAGTTAAATACACTCTCAGCCCTGATTTTTTTCATAATGAAAAAGATATCTCATGTGTGAACCAGCATATTGATCTTTTCATGTGTCTGCAGACAGCTCCAATATCTTTTGGGCTCTTAACTTGTTATTTAAAAAACAAACCATGAGCTTCTAATTAGTGAGTCTAGTTGTTGGTGTGGTTACTTCTTGGTGCCCCATGAAGGTCTTATATCAAAGAGATTATTGACGGTGACAGGGAAAGCAAGGTGTAGCTGCAGATAGGCACCAAAATGACTTGACTTGAAAGTCAAACCAGGAATTTCCATTTCTTAGTGACTTTATGGAGGAAGATACAGTCTTCTGTCAGCTTCTCAGAGGAGTGTATGTGGAGGATTGGGCTCAGGATGCAATCTATAGTAAATTCCCTTTCTGTGGCTGTAATCTGGGCACTTAATAATGTGAACATGGGGGTTCTTCATATTCTCATTTACATTTTGGTGTGATGTGATACTTGGCAAAAACCTGATGGTGGAGGGGTGGAGGGCGGGTGTGGGGGCAGGGAATTGCTTTTGTGGTGTGGGTATGACCTCTTACGAAGAGTGAAGTCTTATTGCTTGATAGTCTGTCAATACCCATCTCAAACAGATCATCTGTACACTATAGAATACAGATTATAGTTCAGGACAAGATCTCCTGAATAGTTTAGTAAACAAACACTTAATGCTGTTTAAGGCTACTAGCTTCTACATAAACCTGTATGTGGCTATTTGTTGTTGTTTGGTGGCAGACCTTACTATGGCATAGTTTCTTAAGTCATCTTTGAGTGTTTTTAAGATGGCTATCTTGGGAATATCTAAGCTTATCTCTAATTCTATTTACAAAGTCTTAAGAGCAAAGGTTTTTTCACCTGATTTGGAGTGCACTGACTGATGGCTTCTTTCTTAAAGCTGTTTAGTCATATTAAAACCTGACAAAAATGCTCTTAAAACACTTTGCACAAGTGTGCATGGGAGTACTGGTAGTCATAAAGATCTCAGTTTGCAAGGAATATTGAGAATGTGTGTTCTCTTAACAGAATTTTCTTTGCCCTTTCAGAAAGCTGAAGTGCAGCATGGTGTATGCACTGGCTTTAGTTTAAATATGGGTAGAGTAACTATAGTAGTTTGGATCTGGCTAACAGAGCCACCTGAAAAAAGCAGAGTTTTCTGGCATGTTTAGTGCTATTGTTAGATTCTTGCAGAGTAAACTTGATTCTGCCCTTCTTTGCTTATCCTGGTCATTGGAGTGAGATTCATGTCATCTATCCTTGGTTGTGAAAGGTTGCTAGTGGATGCATAGCTGAGCCCATCTAGCAGTGTGCTGCTGCAGAAGCAAACAGTGCCATATGTTCCCATCGCTGTCCTACCTATAGTTCTGACYGTTGTCTTGGTTGTTCAGCTAGCTGACTTAGATCGTTAAAATGGCAGAAGGATACTCACTTCCGCTAGTTTTCTGTCACAAGAGAAGTACCAGGATTTGCATGCAGGAGGTGACTGAGAGCAAAGGAGAGAAGTGGGCTGAGCTGGGACTGTGTTGTTCGGTAAGCTGCAAACTCTTTGCTTGGCTTAGGTATATGGGTAGCCACATCATAAGAGTTAGATTAGTGGTGGCTAGGTGTTTGGTTCCATTTAGAGTGAATGGAGATAAATGGTAGGAGAAGTTGCTCCCAAAGTGTCCTGCCTCTCTGGAGGGAGCATGGATGATTCACTGCTTAGTTGGCTGTTGTGGAGACATCCCTCGACTTCCTTCCTTCCTTTAAATAGTACACTCAATTGTGATTGCCAAGTTTCTGCATTCAGGGGCTGTAGAAGACGTGAGCAGTAGTTCAACAACCTGAGCTCATGCTGCTAACTGAAACTGGTCTTGGGAACTTCAGAATCCTTGCTCTTGCTTCCATAACCATCCATGTTCTGTGTTGTGCGACTGCACAGTGAACTGAATTGAGAAACTGATCTGGCTGGAAAACTAGCTGCGATCCTGCTCGACCCTGCATCCTCCCTTGCCTTGGCAAGGCTCAGAGCCCGTCCCGTCCTGTGTGGGGAAGGTGCAGCAGCTGGAGACTGATGCTGTAACCAGGTTCAACACCCTGGGCTTAGAAGAGGGCAGTCACCACCTCAGGCGCCTCATGCTGCTGGTGCAGCAGGACAGAAATCCYCAAGCATTTCTGAGCTGTCGCCAAGACCTGGAGGAGGCTGAAGTGCTGCAGTCACCGAGGCGCCAGGGCAGGACTCGGCCAGAAACGCCTGACATGAGGACTCCCAGCACACGTGCAGCTCCCCATCCCACTAGATCGTTGCTCCAGAGCCTGGCACCCAGGATGCGGGGCCGATCCCTGGCTCCTCTGGCTGTGTCCTGCACCCTCCCCCATGAATCTTCCCTCTCCAGGCTGGGGGTGCTGTGGGACACTCTGGAAGCCCATCAGGATTTGGACCTTGGTGGCCCTGGACAGCTTCTGAGCCCTGTGGGACCTGGCAGGGCAGGTCTGAGAAATGTCCCTGCCCAGTTTCTTGGCCCCTGCCAGCTCTGGGGAGGGTGGGACCCTTCCCATGGGCTGTGCTGGCGCAGGGATGTGTGGAGGGGGCAGGGCGGGGAAGGGACCCGCTTCCCTGTCCATCCTGGCACCAGAAGGCATAGCAGGAGCAGAAAGGCAGCAGTGGGCACACTGCAGACATTGAGGGGGGGTCTGCCTGGTCCACAGGGACTTGGCAAGTTGGGCCTCATAGTGACACATCTTCAAATTATCCAGCTGTCAGTAGCCCTGGCATCTGGTGCTCAGGCCCACCCAGGGGGTGCCAGCATCGCCCTCCCCAAAGGACTGGACTGGTCAGCATGTTGGGAATCCCCACCTCAGCCACGTGCTCATCCTGGCGGAATCCCGACCTCAGCCACGTGCTCATCATGCAGGTGGAACAGCAGCAGGAGCAGGCTCTTACACACCTCCTGCTTAATCTTTTTTTTGCTGCCCACCACAAACCCCATCACTTCTTGAAAGAGATGGATGGAGAACTCCCGCATGGCGCTTGGATCCTGGTGGGAGAGAGGGGAGGAGGACCTCAGCCCCAGCCGCCCCAAGCCCACGGTGAGCAAGAGGTCAGCCTGGCTGATGTGGAGATGGACATGCCCAAGTCTGCCCTGAGCAGCTGCGGGCAGACCTGCAGCCTGTCCGAAATGGCCCCAGGCAGCCCTGCTCCGCATTGAGCAATGAGTCCTGCAGGTCAGCCCAGGGGCTGCACTGGGCACATAGTGCCCAGCAAGGGTCTGGGGTTCCTGGGGCTGGCAGCCAGAGAGGGACACCCTGCAGTGGCTGTGGAGGGCTGAGGGGTGCTGCCAGGGCAGGGTGCACATCCACAGGGCTCGGCACAAGGACAGGGCACATCAGTGCAAGGCCTGGTCCTGCCACCATTGTTCCCCCCTGCGGCAGGGAGGCCAAGCCAGGGGCGAGTCTGTGTGGAGGGAACTGAGGAGCTTGGGGCCCTCGTGCAGCAGTAAGATTGGCTTCCCCAGGCCTTTTTGCCTCTTCCCATCTGGGGACATATGTTTCACTTCCCCAGTGCCCCCAGTCAGAATGAGGGTACAGAAAGGGGCATCCATGGGGCACAGCCTCCCCCTTGCTCCTGGCTCTCTGCTCTTCTCAGACCTGGCCACAGCAAGTGCAGTGGGGGGAAGAAGTAGCACGGAGCTGCTGAGGGCAGCAACGGGACTGCTTTGACACAGGGCCATGGTCTGGGGACTGCAAGGCACAAGGTCCCCTGGCAGAACACGGGGGCTGCGGTGGGAGGCATGAGTGGGCACAGGCAGGTGCATGCTCTGCAGCCCTGCTAACGGGGTACCAGGCTCTCCTGCCAGCCTTGCGTTGTTGAAGAGTGGCTGGATCTTTACAGCCAGCGCCAGAGCAACAAGAGTGGGTGTCTTCCCCTCCAGGAGCCGGAGCATGTTGTTGAGCACAGGCAGGGCTGCTACACTGGTGTCGCTGTTGGCACCCTGCAGCTGCTCCGTGATGTAAGGCAGCAGGACGAGCGTTTTCCTTGCCTGTGTGAAACACATGCCTTTTCATAAAGTAGTAACTGATCGCATGGATGAAAACCCTCTCCCTGAACACCAGCCTCCCCTCTGGCTTCTCGACAGGCAGCATGGGGGTTACRAGGGCAAGGTCCTGGCAGGCAGGGCTCACCAGCAAAGCCACAGGGACATGGGAGAGCAGGGCACARAGGGAGAGGACAGACAGCACAGGCTCCTCGCCAGCCCATCAGCCGCCCTCTTCTCCACAGACCTGCATGGCTAGGCCGGTGGGTGACCAGCGCTGTTTGGAAAGGGGCCTGAGCTGCAAGCAGTCCCTGCTACGGCAGCTTTGCTTCACACCAGGGCTCAGCGCCTCGGGGCCAGGCTCTGCAGATCCCACAGCTTGTACCCACAGAGGTACAGTGCAGCTCAGAGACCTCCATGCCAGCCCCCAGCATGCAGTGGCCCCTCCACGATGGAGGGCTGCTGCCTTGGTGCCCAGAGGCAACATGCAGTGCTGGTCGGGCCCTGCGCTCGGGGTTGTCACTCTGCTGCTGGGATCCCTGCCTGGTCCAGCCGGGATATGCTGCCAGTGGGAGCCCTTTCCCGTGGGCACTGGTGCCTCTCTCCTTGTGCCGCTCAGCCAAGGGCCTGGCCCGAAGGACGTGTGGGCAGAGGAATGGGGAGGCAGCTGGGGAGAGCTGGCAGCAGCTGGCACAGCTCCCGATGCCCAGCCACATCCAAGCTGCTGTGTTCGTTACCCACCGCCCCCTCCTGCACCCAGGGTGCTGGCACGGCTTTCCTGGCTGTCCCTACTCACTGTGTCGGTTCTCTCGGTGAGCCTGAGGACACCCCTGAGCACCAGGCTGTGCATGCCCAAGCACTAACTCTGCAGGTAGATGGGGAAGATGTCATGGGCACGGTCCAGCTCTTCGCTGAGGTCAGTTCAGCCCAGCATCTGAAACACACACAGCAGGAGCTGGCAGGACTCCCCACGTTGTGCAGTACTGGTTCCAACCATCAGCTTGGGGCAAGGATGCCAGGGCAAGACCAAGCCCTGCCTGGAGGCAGCAGGGACTGCGGAGAGCCCCCGTGTCCCACGCCGCACCACACTGGTGGCTCGCCTGCTCCTCCTGCCCTCCAGCCATCTGTAGTCCCTTGGCTTTGTAGCATCGAGGCAGGATTGGTTCATGAGAGCTAGAACAAAGGAGGCATGAAATGCTGGCGGTGATAGGTGTTATCCCCACTGAAACAGGCCACAACCCAGGGTACCAACCGGAGCCCATCTGCTGCCCCGGCTCCCCCTCAGCGGTGGGTATGGGAGAACCAACCATCGGAGGCAGCTCAGAGTGGTGCTGACTGCTGTCAGTCTCGTGTCGACAAGGAAGGCCATGACAGATATCTTCCAGCAGGAGTCCTCCACACTGAGCAGCTCTGCCAGATGGCAGAAGATGGCAGAGCGCAGGGGTCTTGGGGTCTTCATCATCTCCCTGGCAGGGGGAAGGAGGCACTGTCAGTCCTGAACTGGGCAGGCACCTCTATTCTGCATTTGCACCAGTCTGGTCATCACCCCACAGGCCATGGAGTGTAGGATCATGCTTACACTCAGCTCCAGCAGGATTTAATGTTTCCCTCCCCCAGCCATCTGTTCTTTCTAACCTGCTCAAAGGTAAACAGCCAGAGGGATAAGACTCAAAAACAGAGTTTTTCTTCCTTTCCTCCATAAGAAGAGCTGCTTACAAAAGTATGTTGTCACCAATAACAGACAGCAACTTTGCATTCCTCCTTGGTCACCTGACACTGATCTACCTCTTATCCTTTTTATGTGTGAGTTCAGTTAGGAGCTCCTTGTTCATCCAGTGCAGACCTGCTGCCCTTGCTTGATTTCCAACTACTCAGGACGAATCTTTGCAGAGCTTGGAGGAGCTGATCCTTGAATATCAGCCAACTCTCTTCTACTCCTCTCTAGGGCAGTATCCCATGGGATTCTTCCAAGCAGATCTCTGAAGAGTTTGGTCTGCTCTCCTGAAATCMAGAGCTGCGATCCTGCTTCCTCTTCTTAGGATCCTGTACTCCCCCTATCTCATGGTCACTGCAGCCAAGACTGCCTCCGACTTTCATGTCCTTGACCAGTTCTTCCTTGTTTGTAAGTACCAGGTCCAGCAAAGTGCCTTTCCTTGTTGATTTCTCAATCATCTGTGCCAGTAAATTGTCATCAGCCCACTCAAGAAATCTAGATTGCTTGAGCTCTGTTGTGTTGTCCTTCCAGCAGATATAAGGGAGTCTCCCATGAGGGGTGACTCCATTATCTAGGATTTAAGTGATGAAAGAGTGTGTAGCATATGAAAGGATGAATTATGGGCAGACAGATGAGGTGAGAAAGTACCAGAAAACTAGAGATACCATAGACATGAAAGACATACACGAGCAATATGTGATGGTAGAATTTAGAGTCAGTACAGTGGGAATGACCAAGGTGTGAGAGACTGAAAGAGTTAATGTGAAGCTGATGCCTCAAACATTCTGGCAAATGGGTCCTGCACAGCAGTGATAAGCCGCAAGTGAGGGTTCGGATAACACAGGACGAGCAGGGYGTGCTGGCTCCGAGTTCTGCCCAAGCCGGACATCTCACCGTATATGGCAAACGGTCATACAGAGTTTATCTGAGGAAGGGGCTCGCGACACCCGAAGACCACCGAAAGACCCCTTGCGACCACCCCTTTCCACAAAGCGCCTGTGCGAAAAGTTCTAGAAACTACTAGATACTAGGTGGCTGATACAGACGAGAGGTAGGGGACAAGACTACAAAAGACACCAACCCAAGGAGGTGGTGCACGCGCCCGCCACCGGAGGATTGCCACGTTTGTCATTATCGTCATCACAGGATCCAAGGGTGGTGATCTCTATCTTTTTTTTCTCTCTCTCTTCCCTTTTCCTCTCTTTCCTCCTCTTCTTCTAAATGTTTCAACAGAASCCACGTTGTCTACCACTACGCTTTCCAAGTTCAGGTTGTTTATTGTTATGCTTTCCAAGTTCAGGTTGCTTCTACCTTAAATAAAATGTTTAGTTGATCATTTGGTGTCGTTTCACCTCAACTTAGCCTGAGGGAATTTCAAAACTTTTAGGAACCCCTGGTCTGACCAGTCTGGTTGTAACACAAGGACAGAAGGGAATGGAGAACAGAGTGACAAGACAGCACATATTAGCCAGGCAATGGGAATTATTAGGTGAAAAGAGGCACATGCACAGCAGTCATGACAGACAGTTTGTACCAGCAGGAGGGAGCAAAATGCATGCTGAAGCAGGAAGAAGTGAGGGAAAAAGCAGTGCAGTCTCATCTGGCATGAAGAGCAGGCCACCTTCAGTCTGGGGTTACATACTGCATTGCAGCGCCTTTGCACTTACATTCACAGCTAATGCAGTGCTTTTTTAATATGAACGGGTTTGGGGAGGTTAAAAACATTTACAAAGTCCACATAGGAGCTGCTATCCCAAACAAGCAAACAGAAATCTAACCATCAGACACAGGAGAGGGCAGTAACAGTAGTCACATAGTAATTCTTTATTTTCCCCCTTAATAAAGAATATTAAAAGCTAAGTAAACCTCAAGGTGGGCCTAAAAGAAAAGACTCAACTCCGCTTTGCAACATAGGCAGTCCTTCTCCCAACTTACAGTGCTATTCTCTACATTCTTAATGAAGGAGCATTAGTGAGAGAAAAAAATGAAAACAAAAACAGCTGACACTAGTCCTTCAGTATTTGTTCTTCTGTTGTATCCTGTCACTACAGCTTCACAAGAAAGTGGCATGTGATGTTTCATTAACAAAAACCTAGCAACAAGTAGACAAAAATCCCTTTCTGCAGCTCACTGTGTCATTGACTCCAGAAAAATTCTTCTCACAAAAATTCAGATTATCAGAGAGGGAGGGGAGAAGAAGAAAAAGATAAAAAATTAATAGGCTGCCTCCTTCCTAGAGAAATTAAATACCATGTAATCAGAAGCAGCTGTTACTTGCTTGGGTGAGCAGCTCACACCTATCCAGTTCCCTGCTGGCATCACTGGCAGCTGGCTTGGCTGACACACCAGCCTCTGAACCACTCTTGGAAGCCATTATCTTCATTGCATATAAAAAAACAAGACCCAAAGCTCAGGCAAGGGTTCGCTTACTGTTTTTAAGCTCTGTGCCAGACAGTAAAATCAGTGCAGCTGTGCCTGATAAGGACTTCCCAGTGCTCACTCACTCTCATGATTTGTAACTCATTTCAAGTATTTTCTCTCACATGCTTGTGAGCAGTCACTGTCTTAAGCAGATGGCCTCAGGTTTCCCCATGATCTCAGCTGAAACGTCTACATGCACCAGGTGCTTGATACACTTGCCTCAATGGCCATCTTTCATGGATGCCAGCATGGCAAAAATGCATCTCGCTTCATGCCCTCTGTCCTCCTGTTTGGGCTGGTTTTGACAGCTGACCCATGAGAAAGGCCTGTCCCTGGCTGCTAGTCAGGAATACTGTTGGAACTGCCAACTGTTCTCAGATTCTCCTCCATCCTCGTTCCTAACACTAGAAATTAAAGGCTAGAAGAGAAGTAAAAAATATTTTCTTACCTTTAAACTTAGTCTTTGTGCAATCTCATAGCTCTAGTTGAACAAAAACTATTTACCCAATGCTTGCCTGCAGAAATTTATCATGCGAAGAAGAGACTTCCACTTCATTTTTCCCACAAAGCCTAACTAAATGTTAGATAACCAGTGAAAGCACTGCTGAATGAGCAACACAATATCTGTAATTTCAAGGACATCCTCTAAAAAATAAACATCCTTCCTCAGGAACATAATACATCATGGGAAGGAAATCCTGCCGCTCTCTCATCTACCTAACACACTGCACTGTCCATTCAATTTTATATTCCTTTCCTCCATGTCTTCCTCTTTGTCTCACAAGGACTATACAGAAGGTTCTCTTACTTAGCAGTCAGTCTTAGACAGTAGACACAGGTAGTCTTACTGCAGCTTTCTGTGGTATCAGCGGACTGTTAGGTGGGTGAAAAGAGCGTCCAATTTAAACACGGAGCTGTCTCATGCAACAAAATACACAGAAAAAACAGCAGGAGTGCCGCTGTGATCGTGGAGCCTGGCACGCAGCTAGGCACACAGCCTAGCACAGTCCACATCTCTCATTAGCACTGCATGCTCAGCGTTATCAGCCACATTATCTTCTTTTTCAAAAGAAAACGTTGCTTTCTTCATTAGTGGTGGTTCTGCATTTATGTGGACCAAGAATGGGTTATGCAACTTTTGAGATCTTTTATAGATTTGATGTTTTTAACTGGGAGGTAGTTCTGATCTTCTCATTGGAMTGTTTTCATGCCCATGTTTAGTCTATGAAGAAGCTGTTAACCTGTTGCAAGATTTAACTGTGGTTTTGTTTTTTTTTCCCTCTGGCAGGGCAATATTTAAAGTCTGTACAGTTCTCCTCAGATGCTGAATCTTGTATTTTGCATAAAGCATATATTAAAGGTCAGACCTTACACAGTCATAGACATTGGACTAATGTATGCAACCTAATACCAGCTTGTAATGGAGAAGACACACAGCAATAGTCAACGCTTTTAAGGTCCTRATAAGCTCGGAGGAAATAATTCCTGGGCAGCTTTTTAAAGGATGTAGTTCTACACATAGATTTATGACATGGGTACAAGGAAGGCGTTTCCCTGGAGCAGATGTAGTTGTGATCAAAATGGCAGATGGTGCTATCACACAGGTCATGCCAAACTGAGCAGCAGTGGGCCCAATCCTCGTTATAGGCGACCAGTGAGAGTCTGGTTCAGCATCTGCTCTTTACTGCCTTCCTACCCCCACGTCCCTTATCTTAGTTAACTGGGTAATAAATTAATGTTATCCTGGTCCCATACATCAAAGCACATAGCAAATTTCAAAATGTGAATGCACTGTAAAGATTAACAGGAGGGCAGTTGGGTAGCTAGAGGCTTAAATTATTTCAATGGAATTATTTGGTTGAAAAGCAGGTACTACGTGACAAAATGAAGCACCCCAAGTACAACAGAGCTATTGTGTCAGGCCTTCTATGAATTGAAGAAGACAATGCTGTGTTACTTCAGGTTTGTTTTATGTTAGCGCCACAAGGAAAATAAAAAAATCCCTCCAGCTTGTATTTTTAAAAGAAAGCTTAAATTTTAGATTACAGTTCAGCAACAAGTATGTCACAGTAAATTTTGCAGTTGTTTAAAACCAGACTGTTTTATGGCTAGGTAGTAATTGCCTGGCCCTTCATCTCATTTGAACAAGGTTATATCTTTATCAAGGGATGAACAATAACTTAGGTTTATACTTTTCTTTTTCAGTTGACAATTCTCACCCTGCCTCCCTCACTGACCAGACCCGACAGCTTAAGTCCATCTTAGAGATAATTTATGTGTTTTGAAAGATTAAACAGTGCTTTCAAGTCATGCTGATTTGCATCCTACATTTAAATAGTTAACAGCTGACACAGCCATGCTCACGGGCTGCCACAAACGCGCCAGCATGCTTTGAGCCTTGCAGGCCAAACTGCAAGGACAGTTAGAGGAGATAGGGAAGTCCAGGTTTCCTCACTAGTCTCTGATTTGCCTTCTGATGCTACAAACAACAGAACCAGTTGTTGCGACAATGCTGTTACAAGTTGGAAGCTTGGGAGCTAGCAAAACTAGATACAAAAGAGTAGCTCATTTTACACTGAGCCATGATAACATTGGACAACATTTTCCTTTACAGCTTTGTTATTTGACAACTGGCTTTGCATTGAAAGCCTCAATATAGCCTATTACTAAAACGCTACTTCTTTACAACACTGCAACTTTCAAGAAAAGACCTTAAGCAAGAGAAGGAATAGATATTACTAACTAGTTATTTTAATTATTATTAATCATCATTAATAAATGGTAAAAATTGATTACTAGTTAACTATTACTAATAAACAGTATTATTACAGCTCTCACAATAGAGTGCAGATAGA
Source organism: Oceanodroma leucorhoa (assembly GCA_030449065.1). Classification (NCBI taxonomy): domain Eukaryota; kingdom Metazoa; phylum Chordata; class Aves; order Procellariiformes; genus Oceanodroma; species Oceanodroma leucorhoa. The sequence goes on from JASVER010000146.1 coordinate 678,501, forward strand.
CAATGTATTCTTARTTTTGCCTCAAAATTTTGTCACTGTATCATGATATATGATAATCATTATAGTATACTAAGATTTTCCCACTTCCAAAAACCCATCAGTCGAATTTAAATGTGTCCTTAAATGTCTAGAACAGTGACAGAATGCGCACTTAATGATAGTTGGGTGTAGGTACAATTACTTTAGTGAATTGGGCTTTAGTACAGTTTGCTTAAAGAAAAATCTGTTTTCCTCCTTTTCTATATAGAAAAGCATACGGATTGAGAGAAAGAAGGAAAGGCACACTCTAACCAGCAATACTTAATCCAAATCCAACCCCCATTTCAAGAGGAAGGAACAGCAGAACTAAGATATTAAAAAGAGATTACTGTATTAAAGAGAATTTACTGCACAGTATTGTACTGGTGAAGTTATTCATTGTTGTGGAGCAATTTAACAAACACCACCACAAGCTGAATAAATTACCACATTTTTCTCACAGAGCTGAGCTGGCACACAACTACCTGGATTTCTACTCCATCAGCAGGTTTAAGCAACAGTAAAAATGCAGACAATTAAATCCTTCCCCCTAGCGACAGATGTTCTAGATCTCTCCAAGAGTACTGTAAATTGTGTTTTCCACCCCTTCCTTTAAACTTCTAAGTAACATCTCCATAAATATCGGTAAGTACAAACAACAGTGTAATGTAAGAGTAATTACAAACATACATATTGTTCGCTATAATACAGTCAGATGTGGAACAGTAACGTTTACCATGTGGTGGAGTGAAGTAACTAGGTGAAACATGATACAGGAACTCTGAAATCTAGCAAGTAAGTCCGGATGCATGAAAAGCATACAGAAATGTGTGGTTAATGAGACAACATAGTTTGAAATTTCAGAGTGCAGTGAAAGATAACATCTTCCAGCATTGGAAAAATGCAGTCTGTCAGATGAAGGAATGTTCCAGCTAATGGAGAACAGGTGAAAAATATGGAGTCATAAAGAAGAACTCACTTTAAGAGTCAAACTTCCTGCAGCCCATATGTGGTAAATGAAAATAAGGAATGCCACCATCACATTCCATGCAATCTTACTTTTATAATGCATGGCCAATWTTATCTGCCTCAGACTGCAAGATACTTTAACCTGCTAAGAATGTTTGAAATTGCTATTGCAAAACTAGATTACCATTGGATTTACACCAAGTTCTGTAGGGATCCAGGATGAGTATGAGATGCAAGTGGGTTTTTTTTGAAAAAGGGTTTTTATTTAACACTGTGCCAATAGTTCAGTAGCATGGTGTTCACCTGTTAGAGCAAACGACATTGCATTGTTTCAATTCAGTGCCTGTCAACAACAGATTGTATGGCAGTTTATGTAAGGAGCTTGACTTTGCCTGCAAGGTACAAGTACCCAAACACATTTTTCTGACTATTCCCCAGAACAAACTTTTTCACATGTATGATCAAATTTATTTCCTTTATTCCAGCACCTGTTCCTGTCTAAGCCATAGGGGTTTGCTCTTAAACCTACCACCACTACTCTGAAGCAGGAATCTACCAGTTTCTCTCTGCAATAGGTTTCCGGTTAAGATAGAAATTACGTACTTTTTAGCTCTCTGAGAGTCACACAACCTTTATAATGTCTCCTGGAATCCAGAACACAATATGTCAAACTTCATCTACATGAAACAGAAGAAAAGAAGCTAGAAGTACAGAGTAGAAAGGATAAGCCTCTGGCATGAATGTCAATGCAATGAATGCAATATTCAGTATGCTATGACATCCAGGGCAAACTGCAAGTTACTACAGAGGTGGGGAAATTTTGCTAAAGAACAGCCTTTGATATTCAGTGATTTTCTCATTTCTTCCTGTAATTACATTATAGCCCAGGCTAAATGACTAGCAAATAATGTATTAACGTATCAGCTTGCTAATATTGCAGTTCATGAGGGAATCCTGATTTAATTTTTCAAGCCCTTTAGTGAACAGCAAGTCTTTAATTTCCATGTATATTGGCAGAATCTGAGCAGAAGTGTCTGTACCAGTCCAAGGTAGTTTTGATGACAAGGATTCTCAGTTTTTCTGCAAATCATCTCATGAATAATTAAAAAGGATCAAGACAGTATGTATTTAAAGAAAAAAAAAGAAGCTTTTTGATGTGTACCACAGATGTAATTGGTCCTGCTAACTTAGGAATGATGCCAAACAGCCTTGAGCAATATTGATTGGCACCATCCCTATTAGCTATTCACAAACACAAAGCAGGTTGAGAGTGCTGCGAGATGACAGGAGTCAGAGAAATAAATCCATTAGAACCAAACTAGATCTTGAAATACAAGACAAAAAAACAAACTTCGGTTTTAGCTATGGTTTGTGGTATTAATCCTGAGGAAGGAAGGGTCAGGTCTTAAGTGAAGGACAACAGTATGCCTGTTTGTTTAACAGTGACCCTTCTGTTCAGCGAACACACCAGAATCCATGGTGGTGCAGAATGGACTGAAACACAAGTGACAAATCAGCAATGTGAGTCAGTTACATTCAACATAAACATGTTTGTTCACAAAATAAACGAATATATTATGCACAGTCTTCAGCATCTTCCAAGAAAATGTGCCCCAATCTCTCCCAGCCCAGTTGCCTACAACCACCCTTGCTGCAACTCCAGTGAGCTCTGTAGTCAAGGATCATCACTCCATTCCCGCTTCCTGTCTTGACACAATCTGCAATACATAGCCCCTGAATTTTGCATCTGGCAAAATTACTCGGCCTAGCCTTGATTTTCTGAAATCTATTGCTTTGAACAATCTTTGCCTCTAGTCATTTTAACTACATAAAAGGGCTACAATGCTTCAGTGTTTAACATGCCTTCTGTTTTTGGAAAGCTCTGCAATCATTTTCTTTTAGGCTGGATTATAGGCAGCCATACTTTCCACCTCCCTGTCTACACTGAGGTCGGTAGAAGCCCCTAGATGAGATGGCTCTTCTTTTTAAACCCTCATCAACTGGAGGAGAGTAAAAAGCAGAATTTGAAGTTGAGAAGAGCAAACCACGTTGATTACAGTGCAAGGAGGGAACTGCCATTAAAGTGTTATCTATGGCTGGATAATCAGATACGCAGACACCTAAACTCCTTGTTACACCACAGACCTCTTAGTATTAAGAGACAGAGTAAGGCCTCGGGTAAATAAAGATCTTTCCAATGACTTTGTGTATCTCAGCTCCGCAGGTGACAGAAGGGAAAACAGATGCAACTCAAGAGGTTCATGGAACTTTACTAAACATATGTTAATACATAATACAGACAAAATGATAAAGAGAGACAACTTCTCATCAGAAGACCTCAGTGCACATCAAAATGAAATCTCTCCTGTTTTACTGAGGAGGCATAGAGGAGGATGTCGTGGTTTAACCCAGCCAGCAACTGAGCACCACACAGCTGCTCGCTTACTCCCTTCCCCGCCCCTGCCCCCGGTGGGATGGGGGACAGAATCGGAAGAGTAAAAGTGAGAAAACTCGTGGGTTGAGGTAAAAGCAGTTTAATAATTGAAATAAATAAAATAAAAAAAATAAAAATAAAAGAATATACAAAGAAAGTGATACATGATGCAATTGCTCACCAACTGCTGACTGATGCCCAGCCAGTCGCTGAGCAGCGGCCGCCCTGGGCAGCTTTCCCCTAGATTACATACTGAGCATGACATCATATGGTATGGAATATCCCTTTGGCCAGTTTGGGTCAGCTGTCCTGGCTGTGCCCTCTCCCAGCTTCTTGTGCATCTATACCCTTTTCAGTTGGTAGAGCATGAGAAGCTGAAAAGGCCTTGACTCTACGTCAGCACTACTTAGCAACAAGTAAACCACCAGTGTGTTATCAACATTATTCTCATACTAAATCCAAAACCAGCTACTAYGAAGAAAATTAGCTCTACCCCAGCCAAAACCAGGACAGAGGGGAATAATCAAATGAAGGTTGCCAGTTGGATAGCAGAACAAGAACAAAGCTTTATTTATTTAACTTTTTTTTTTTTTTTGTAAGAATATCAGAACACAACAGCTAACCACTGGGTTTTTACAAAAGCATACAGAAGCAGAGCAAGATGTTTAATCATATTAGCTAATGGAACTCTCTCCTCCTCRGTCCCTGAACCTTTTACCCTGAGGCAAACTGAAACAGTCCCCGCCCCCTCATTTTGCCGCTWCTTGTCTTATTCTGTATTTTGATAAGCAGGAGGTCTCAGATGTCTTCATGCTGAACATAACTGTTTCAAGTCTCTGAAAGCCYGATCAGAAGCTGAGGAGTGCTTTTTTACACTACACTAGAGCCTTAACTGGTGTTCTGGTTGGTAATAAGTGCGGTGAAGCCAAAAGCAGAAATATTTGAGCATGCATAAAACCTGTTTTGTTTGTATTGGCTATGAAAATAAAAAGGGTTCTGTAAACTCCCAAACAAGGTAACATCCACTTTTGATCGTTAAAGATACTGCACTTTATTATAAGTCAAAGCAGTTGCCCTCAAATTTTGTCACAAAGCCTGGAAATGAAACCACCTGCCACTGATTTCTCTCTGACCTCTCAAGAACACACATGTCTTTATGATAATTTAAGCCAGACAGGCATACCTATGTGCCTCTATATCAGGGAGATTTTTTCTCTGGCGCAAGGATGGCTATCGGGCCTTGTAAGCTCCCATTTTATTTCAATTGTGCTGAGATATATCTGGGCCTGTAGCAGAACCTTAGGTGGTCTCATCTCCCCGGTGAACTGCACTTTGAGATTTTTCACTACAATATAAAACACTGGCCCCCATGGAGATACTTCTGTCAATTTATGCTAGCATAATATTAAGAAGACGGAAGGTCCTGTTATATTTTAACATATAGAACTTTACTCTGACTGCTTTGTTCTCAATTTACTTTTGACACACAGTAGTTAGAAAGCCACATAAGACATGTCAGAAGAGTTCTGAATGTAAAGAAAATGGAATCTATGCCTGAAAAATCAAATTCTTATTTTTGCAGATAATTACACATTATCTTTGGCCATTTCATGTCAACCACTCTTCTGGGCTGTAGTTCTGGCCAGAGATTTAAGCCATTCATCCCTCTGCTCTCTTTAATATTCTTTTTCTTTTAGCCAGAAATGTCTGCAAGCAAATTCTCCACACAAGCTTTTCCACTGAAATGAAGCAAGAGTTGTTTTTTTCAATAAGACAATTTAACTTGATGGCATCAGTTCAGAAGGTCAAATTCATGCTAGGCACTGGAAGGCATATTTATACAATACACAGATATAATGTAGCAAGAGATATAAAGGACTGACAGACACATACATGATGAGGCAGAAAATCTATTCCAACAGCTACAGAAAGACCACTGTAAAAACTCAGTGTAAATCACTCAGAAACAGGTTAATCAGACATAGAAGGCAGGAAGTACACTTAGCCAAGACGTGTCTGGCTACAATTCCTGCCTCTTAGAAGCTGCTTGAAAGATTTCTTATTCTCTTGCTACATTAGAGAAGCAATTTTCATTAGTATGGGCAGAACAACTCTTGGATCTGCCTGAGTTTCCCTTAATGTGGGTTAAAATTGCAGCCTATGCATTCTAATCCACTCAGTTCCTTTTTTCTTGGATGTTTAAACCTCAGCAAGTGATGGGAAGAGGTCAAGGAATGACACAAGGCAGAATTCATGATAGCGCATTATCTTCTCAGCAACAGAGATGAACTTGCATTGCCCTTTACTGTGCTACAAGCCCTGCCCAAATGAGGATGACATTTAACTATTTTATGGATTTTTTATTTTCTATTTTTAAGTATTTTAAGTGCTGTATAATACATGCAACAACACAACAAATTGCCACAAGCCTAGGTTATTACCAACAGCTGATTTAAAAAACATCAGAGTACAGATCTCTCTAGCCAGGATGTAAATGTCTGTCTTGCTTTTGCTAGGGTACAAACTCAYTCCTGATTTATCAAAGAGACTTGAAAACCTACAGTCTTCTAGGTCAGAAATCCTTCTTCTAAAAAGAGATCCGTTTTCATATGAACATTGGGTTTTGAAGATGAAAACCAGGAAGTTAATGTACAGCGTTAATGCTCTCTGTTTAAGACTTTCTATAGTGAGCCAGAATATAACTGGAAAGCTAGTTTGTGCYGTACGGAGCCAGGAGGAGAAAGTCTCAGATTCTGCTTAGGCTGGTGCCTCAACCCCTCCCAACCCTAAGAAAAGAATTAAAATTTTCCTACTCCAAGTTCAGTCTACTGCTGCACAGGCTTCAACCAGAGTATATTATGCTTCAGAAACACCACTATTCATCTGCAAATCCAAACACTTAAACCAACATCCCCCTTTCTATGTATTTTTACCTACTTTCTCAGGCTACATAGAATGAAAGCACAAAAATATACTTTCCTAGTCWATGTAAAAATTGAATACATTGATATGACTAGATTATGCCATCCTTCCAAAAAGACCATGTTTCTCAAACCTTAATTAGATGTCTGCCTGTCACAGGATTCAGTTCCTAATCTCTCCCAGGCTTTTCCTAGCTCACTACAACTTTTTTTTCTGACCACAAGGCAATGAAATTGTTTACATCCTCTTAAGCAGATCAAATTGCATGAACTTTCCTCTGTTCTATTCTTGACAAAGACGTTTCGCTGCTCTCTCCTGCTGCCTCCTGGGAAAGTTTAACAGTACATATGTATACTTCTCCCAGGTCCCAGCTGCTTCTCCTGGCCTCCTACCTCTTTTTGGCGATGTCAGCATTTTTAAAAATTATTACTGCTGCTCTCCTAGCATTCAGTTTATTCTACTTTTGCCTAGCCAAGGCTTCTCATCTCTCCCATATATATACACACATGTAAATGTATMTATGTATACACATATGTATATATGGGAGATATTAACATATATAAAATGTTTTAATATAAACATAATATATTTTTATAGTATATATTATATATAATATTATAGCTATAATATTTATTATATATATAATGCCTGTGGTTTCTGCTACAACTTAACTAAGAACCAGTGACTCAATCAACGAAGTCAAATAATTTTCGGAAAACCTCATCAGTTCTGATTTTTCACCTGAAAACTCTAGATGTCAATCAGCTGGTTATCTCATATAACTGTATTTTAAACACACATGCCAAGAACTACCATGAGATCATGAGTAAGAGCTGTACACTGGGAATCAGCGAAATGTCAAAGTATTCCACAGATCAAGCACTTCAAGTTCCTATTACAATATTTTATCATTACCATTTTTTGTCTGAGCAAAGAAAGTAGTCAAATAATGGCTTTTAGCTTTTAACTGGACAGTGGTGAGATTTCTGTGGAACTTATCTGTACAGTTATGGTGTAGAGGAGCTGGAGAAGTGCAGTTTACATTATAGAAGAAATTACAAAGTAGGAATGAAGAAAATTCAGACTAAGCCTGGAAGCTGTAGCCAGAAAATCTTGAAGCAGAAAATAGACGTGTTATTTAGCTGTTAAACTAACAGCAGACTCACYACTGGAACAAACTATTGAGCAAGAAGCAAAACTCTTCAGCTGGCTGCAAAGAGTGGCTGGCTGATTTTCTAGAAAGGGAAGAAATATCCTTCAATCAAAATGTGAATTATTAGAATCAACACAAGGTAGCGGTTAAAATTCACAGGCCTGTAATATACTGGAAGCCTGAGAGAGTTACCTCACAACCCCTTGCAAACTTCATTTGCTGTGGGTGTCGACTATCAATCACCCAGCCAGGATGATAGCACGGATGAATTATTTTATAGACAACTAGGAGAAATCTCTGGATCGGTAGCCCGGGTCCTTATGGGAGATTTCATCTTCCTAGACATCAACAGGGAATACCATACTGTTGTGACAAGCAAGTCTGGGAAATTCCTGGAGTTTGCTGAAGTTAATTTTTTGTCACAAGTACTCAGTGAGCCAACTAGGAAAGATGCCCTCCTAGACTTGTTGTTTGTAACTAGAGAAGGACTCGTGGGAGATGTAGTGGCTGTCTTGGCCACAGTGATCATGAAATGGTTCAGTTTAAATTTTCGGTGTGGTGTGAAAAAAGGACAGCAGAGTTGCAACCCTGGATATCAAGAGAGCAAACTTTAAGTTACTCAGGGAGCTGGTTATCAGGGTCCCCTGGGAATCTGCTTTTGAAGGCTTAGGGGTCCATGAGYGCTGATTAGTTTTTAAGAGCCACATTTTAAAAGCATAGGAGCATGCCAAGGTCAACCAACTACACAAAAGTGTAGGTAATGGTAAGGGTTAGGTGGTAGAGCAAGCCCATAGCTCCAGTGTCGGTGGGCTGCGAAGGGTCTACCAAGGGAAGGTGAGGGCCACCAACAGCTTTCAGTCCTGGCCACTTTTGTATGGGAGCCTGAGCTGGCGCATGTCTGGTCTGGACCTGGGCTCTGGCTAGGGTGAGGGTGTAGGTGAGGATTAGGTGGTAGAGCAAGTGCAGAGCCCCAGTGTTTGTGGGGCTGCGAAGGGCTGGCCACCAGGTGCCCACCAAGCTGGTCTACCACTCCCCTTCCTCAGCAGGACAGGGTGGAGAAAACAAGATTAAAAGCTTGTGGTTGGAGATAAAAGGCCATTTAATAAATAAAAACAAAGGACACATGCAGAAGAAAAGCAATCAAGCAAACAAATTATTCTGTACTTCCCATCAGCAGGTGCTGTCCAGCCACTTCCTGGGAAGTACATGTTGCATTGGAAGATAATGCCTTAATAATGAATGCCCCTCGCCTCCTTTCTCTTAGCTTTTATTGCTAACCATGACTTCATACGGTATGGAATATCTGTTTGGTCAGTTTGGGTCAGCTGTTCTATCTATGTCCAATCCCAACCTCTTCTCCATCCCTAGCCTACTGGGTTGGCGGGGGGAGTAGCGGGGAGAGACAGCCTTGATACTGTGCAAGTACTACTCAGCAGTTACCAAAACATTAGAGTCTTATCAACACACTTCTAGCTACAAATACAAAGCGCAGCAATGGAAGGGCTGATATTGGGAAAGTTAACTCCATCCCAGCCAGACCCAATACAGCCTTCTACGCTAGTTAGAGCCCACATCCAAAATGGACACCCGCTGGCTATAGCTCCCACACAGAAGTGGCCAGTACCAAAAGCTTTTGAAAGCCCTCACCTTCCCTTGGCAACCCCATTGCACCTCTGCCAACACTGGGGCTCGGTGCTTGCTCTGACCATCTGTCTCCCACTATCACCTACATCCTCACCCCAGCTAGAGCCCAGGTCCAAAAGAGATACTAGCTAGGGCTCCCACACAGAAATGGACAGGACTGAAAGCTGTTGGCAGCCTTCACCTTTCCTTGACAAGGATGCTAGGTTATTTTTATGGTTATGGTTAGGATTAGGGGTTAGGGTTAGGGTTAGGGTTAGGATGGTATTAGGGTTAGGGTTAGGGGTTAATTGTTAGCATTAGGGTCATTAAAGTTAGGCTTACGGTTAGAGGTTACAGTTAGGGTTAGGGTGCTATTGTGGTTAAGGTTAGTGTTTAGGATAAGTGTTAAGAGGGTTAGGGGTAGTGTTAGGGATATTTTTTAAGGGTAGGGTTAGTTTTATGGATTGGCGTTAGGGTTGGCGTTTAGGGTTAATTTTAGTGTAAGGGTTAGGTTTAAGATTGGTGATAGGGTTAAAGGTAAGGTTTAGGATTATGTGTTAGAATTAGGGTAAGGGTTTAGAGCTAGGGTGAAGGTTAGGGTTTAGGGATAGAGTTTGGTGTTAAGTTTAGGGTAATTTTTAGAGTTAGTGTTAGTGATAGGGTATGGACTTAAGTTTAGGGTAAAGTTAGGGTTAGAATAAGTTTTAGGGTTAGGATAAGAGCTAGGGGGTAGATTTAGAGTTAGAGTTAGGATTATCCTACACCCTCACCCTTAAATAAACCTATCAGAGCCCAGATCTAAAACAGCCCAGCCAGCTAGGTCTCCCACACAGAAGTGGCCAGGACTGAAAGCTGTTGCTGGCCCTCATCTTCTCTTGGCAGCCACTTCACAGCCCCACAACACTGGCACTCTGCTCTTGCTCTAAGTCCTCACATACTAACTCACCGTAACGCAGGTCCTGAAGAGAAAACATACAGCGAGGACTGCCAGCCAGAAAGTGCCAGGACTGAAAGCTGAACATGGCCCTCGCCTTCTCTTGGCATCCACTTCAGTCCCCACCAACACTGGGGCTTTGTGTTTTCTCTACAAACTAAACTTCACCCTCAGCAAAGGACAGCAGTAAGTGGACAGGCACCAGCTAAGGCTCACAGAGAAGGTGCCAGGACTGAAAGCTGTTTGTAGCTCTTATGTTTCCCTGGCAGCCCCTTCACAGTGCCACCAACACTGGCAGTCTGTGCTTGCTCTACCGCCAAACCTCACCAGAGCCTAGCAACAAAACAGACAGGCATTGGTGTCTGTTACAGCTTTCTAACCTGGCCAATTCTGTGTGGGAGACTATCATCTGGCAGCTACCCAATTTGTTGTTGTGTCTGGCGAGGGTGAGGATCAAGTGGTAGAGCAAGTACAGTGTGCCAGTGTTGGTGGAGCGGTGAAAAGGCTGCCAAGGAAAATTGAGAGCCACAAGCAGCATTCATTCCTGGCCTTTTCTGAGTGGAAGCCGTAGCTGGTGGTTCTGGGTTTTGCTGGTTGCTCAGGGGAGGTTGAGTGTTAGGTGGGAGAGGAAATGCAGAACTCTGGTATTGGTGGGGCTCTTAAGCGGCTGCCAAGGAAAGGAGAGGGCTACCAACAGCTTTTAGTCCTGACACCTTCTGTGTGGGAGCCTTCGCTGGAGGGTTTCCTCTTTTGGGCCTGGTCTCTACCTAGAGTGAGGGAGTAGGTAAGGGGTATTGTTAGGTGGCAGAGAAAGCACAGAGTGCCAGTGTTACTGGGGCTGTGAAAGGGCTGCCAATGGAATATGAAGGCCAGTAACAGCTTTCACTCCTGGCCACTTCTCTGTGGGAGAACTAGCATGCAGCTGTCTGTATTGGAGCCACCCTCTGCTTAAGATGAGCCAGAGTGAGGGAGTAGGTGAGGTGGTAGAGCAAACCGAGAGCGGCAGTGTTGGTGGGGCTGTGAAAGGGCTATCAAGGGAACGTGAGGGCCACCAATAGTTTTAGTCCTGTCCACCACAGAAGGTGATAGGAATAAAAGCTGTTGGTGGCTGTGACCTTTCTTTGGCAGTCCCTTAAGAGCCCCACCAATACCAGGGCTCTGTGCTTGGTTTACCACCTAATCATCACAGCCACCTGCCTGCTCACCCTTAACCAGAGGGTAGCTACAATACAGAAAGCCCATGCCAGTTCTTTCCATACCACATAGAAGTGGCCAGGAGTGAAAGCTTTTTCTGGCCATCACCTTCCCTTGTCAGCCTCTTCCCAGTCTCACCAACATTGGCCCTCTGCACTTGCTCTACTACCTCACCTACTCCCTCACTCTTGGCAGATACCAAGTTGAAAACAGAAACCCTCCAGCGAAGGCTCCCACTCAGAAGTGGCCAGGACTGAAAGCTGTTGCTGGCCTTCTCATTCCCTTGGCAGTCCTTTCACAGCACCAGTAACACTGGGTCTTTGCTCTTGCTCTCCCAGCTATTGACCCCCCCTCATGTACTCCCTCACTCTAGGTCCAAAAAAGAAACTCTCCAGCTAGGTTCCCACAAAGAAATGGCCAGGACTATAAGTTGCTGGTGGCCTTCACCCTCTCTTGGCAGCCTCTTCACAACCCTACCAACACTGCCGTGCTGGGCTTGCTCTACTACCTCACCTACTCCCTCACTCTAGGCACAGACCAGGTGCAAAACCCTCCAGCGAAGGCTTTCACACAGAACTTACAAATAGTAAAAGTTGTTGCTGGCTGTCACCTTTCCTTGGCAGCACCTTAAGAACCCCACCAATACCGAGGTACTGCGCTTCCTCTATGACCTAACTATCACAGTCATCTACCCTTAACCAGAGGCTAGCTCCAATACAGACAGCCACATGCTAGTTCTCCCACAGAGAAGTGATGAGGACTAGGGCTGAGAAGGGGTTGCCAAGGGAAGGTGAGGGCCACCAACAGCCTTCAATCCTAGCCACTTCTATATGGGAGCTCTGGGTGTTGTTTGTTTTGGAGCTAGGTGGATCTAGGGTGCCTAGACTGAGGGGGTAGGGCAGTGTTAGCTGGTAGAGCAAGCATAGAGCTCCAGTGTTGGTGGGGCTGAGAAGGGGCTGCCAAAGGAAGGTGAGAGTTGTCAACAGCTTTTACTCCTGGACACTTCTGTGTGGGAACCCTAGGTGTTGGTTGTCCATTTTGTAGCAGGGTTCTTGTGAGGCTGAGGTTGTAGGTGAGGGTGAGGTGGGATAGCAAGCACAGTGTGCCAGTGTTGGTGGGGCTGTGAAGGGACTGCCAAGGAAAGATGTGGGCCACCAACAGCTTTCATTCCTGATGTACTGGTTTTGGCTGGGATAGAGTTAAATTTCTTCATAGTAGCTTGTACGGGGCTATGGTTTGGATTTATGCTAAAAATAGTGTTGAAACTCTGATATTTTAGTTACTGCTGTTCTTACACAGTGCCAAGGCCTTTTCTACTCCTCACACTGTCCCACCAAYAAGTAGGTTGGAGGTGCAATAAAAAGGTTGGGAGGGGACACTGTTGGGATAGCTGATCCGAACTGGCCAAAGTGATTATTCCATAACATATGACATCATACTCAGCAATAAACTGGGCAGGGGAGGTTGGCGGGGGGGGGCATTGCTCGGGGCCTGGCTGGGCATTGGTCCATTGATGGTGAGCAATTGTCCTCATCTGCATAATTTGTCTTTCTTGGGGTTTATTTTCCTCTCTCTCTTTGTAATTTTTTTTCTCTTCTCCTTATATTATTTTTTAAATTGTTATTTCTTTTGTATTATTAAACTGTTTTTATCCCAATGCATGAGTTCATTTCTCACCTTTACCATTCCTATTCTCCCTGCATCCCACGGGGGGGGGGCGGGGGGGGAGGGGCAGTGAGTGAGCGGGTGTGTGGTGCTTAGTTGCCAGCCAGGGTTAAACCATAACAGTCCTTTTTGTACTCAACTTGGGTCTCCAAGGGTTTGAGATAATAACAGGTTAGATTCATTAACAGCTGCTGGTCACCATATTGGTTCATCTGTTCTCGATACTAGTTTATCTGATCTGTGCCGTGCTCCTTTTTTTTGCTCTACATGTTGAAAACTGGTTTTGGTTTTCAGTTTACTGTGCTCTGTAGCACTCAGTGATGTTTCGCCTGGGAGATTTTTTATTAAAACACTGSCCTTGAGCTTAGTCTGGTATTTGGGCTCTCTACTGAAACCATTACTGTACTTCGGGTACCAGCTCATGGAGTCAATTAACAATTATACTTCTTCCTCTGAGGTTTTTTTTTTGTGGAGGAAATACAGAATGGCACCTTCACCACCTTCTTCTGTAATGTTTTCTCCCTCATTACAATAACTCTTCAGTAACTTGAACATCCTTGGATAATCAAAATACTTCTATTGGTATTTCTTAGGAATATTGTTTCTGCTTTTTCTAAGGTTAACAAGCTATTTAGAAATAAGACCCAGGCCCCATGGCAGTGTGGTTATGAGTGGCATGGCATGTGGGACAATATGGACAGGTATCTAGAAAGCTTCTGACCTCTGATGGTTTGGAACCTCGCTCCTGAACCAGTGCAGGATTCTAATGAAGTGCCATAATGTTTAAAAAAAAATAAAAATGCCCTGGCTATTCCAAAGAGGCATAACCTATTGCACGGTGCTGGGGCCTGGCCTGCACCTACCAAATGCTGCTCAATACTGTTCAGCACCCTCAAGGAGAAGAGAGGTTCTCTGGATCTGAAAACATACTAACAGACACTATGGCTAAACCAGAGACCCAGCCCTCAACTATATCAGTTGCCCCTATAACAGAAACAATGCAAGTAGAAGTCAACTCATTTGGTAAGGGACAAAGAAGCTTCTCCTAAGAGGGACCAGGAGAGACAATCAGAAGAGTCAGCCTGTTCTGTAGCAGAGCAGTCACAAGAACAGGAGAAAGAAAGGACGGAAATCATAAACGAGACAGAAACTACCCGATCCCTATCCCTAAGTGAGCTGCTAGATAAGCGAAAAGATTTCACCCATCAACCAGGCGAGCAAATCCTCAGCTGGTTACTCCAAAGCTGGGATATTGGGGCCAATAGTCAGGAATTAGATGGTAAGAAAGCCCAGCAGCTGGGATCCCTTACTAAGGATAAGGCCATTGACAAAGGTACTGGAAAAGGAGCAGGAGTCCTCAGTCTTTGGCGGTGAGTCCTGTCGAGTGTGAAAGACAGGTATCCCTTCAAGGAAGATCTTGCAAATTCCCAAAGCAATTGGACTACTACCATTGAGGTATCCAGTATCTGAGGGAATTAGCCATGGTGGAGGTGATCTATAACAACCTGGATGATGAGCAGGTATCCAAAGACCTGGATGAAATCCGGTGCATGCGGTCCACATGGCAAAAGTTTATATGAAGTGCATTGATGTCATACGCCAACACCCTGGCGATAATGAGCTGGACAGACACAAAGGCACCACCTATGGATGGATTGGTGAGACAACTCCGAGAATACAAAGATAATCTCACTTCCTCCCTGTGGGCCTGTGTCTCAGCTGTGTAGAAACTGACCCAMAAATTGTCCCAGCAATCCCAGAAGGATAGGTCTTCCTCACCCACACAGATCAATATCTCAGCTATTAAGAGTCAGCCTTTTTCTGTTCAGGGGAGAGGGCACTGGTGGCACACACCACTTGCAATCCTGTGGTTCTATCTGTGTGACCCGGGGGAGGACATGAGTAAGTGCGATGGTGAACCTACCTGGAAACTAGAAGCTCAGTACAATAAAAAGCAGCCAAAAGGAAAAATTACTGCTCCAGTGTCTGTTGGGCAGAGTAGAAGGGTGGATCGTACTTTTGACCCTGATGAAGGGAATTCTGGTTTGCAGCTACAAAAAATCAAGTAATGAATACTCTGACCAGAAATAGAAGGGTCCTGCCTTTGGCGAGACGGGGGAAAGGGACAACAGGGCTTACTGGACTGTGTGGTTTCGATGGCCTGGCACATAAGCCCCATGGGAGTATAAAGCTCTAGTGGACACTGGTGCACAGTGTACACTAATACCATCAGACTACAAAGGAGCAAAATCCCATCTGTATTTCTGGAGTGACAGGGGGATCCCAAGAACTGTCTGTATTGGAGGCTGAGGTAAGCCTAACCGGGAATGAGTGGCAAAAGCATCCTATTGTGACTGGTCTGGAGGCTTAATGTATCCTTAGCATAGATTACCTCAGGAGAGGGCCCTTCAAAGACCCAAAAGGGTACCAGTGGGCTTTTGGTATAGTTGCCTTGAGTATGGAGAAGATTAAACAGCTATCTAGCTTGCTTGATCTCTCAGTGGATCCTTCTGTTGTAGGACTGCTGCGTGTTAAAGAAGAGCAGGAGCCACTTGCTACCATGACAGTGCACTGGCAACAATATCCCACCAGTCGAGACCCCCTGGTTCCCATTCATAAGGTGATTCAGTGACTGGAGTGTAAAGGAGTGATCAGTAATACTCATTCACCCTTCAACAGTCCCATATGGCCAGTGCAAAAATCTAACAGAGAGTGGAGGCTAACAGTGGACTATCGTGGCCTGAATGGTCATGCCACTGCTGAGTGCTGCCATACCAGACATGCTAGAACTCCAGTATGAACTGGAGTCAAAGGTAGTCAAATGGTATGCCACAATTGATATCTCTACCGTGTTTTTCTCGATCCCTTTGACAGCAGAGGGCAGGCCACAGTTTGCTTTCACGTAGAGGGGTATCCAGTACACCTGGAACTGACCACCCCAAAGGTGGAAACACAGTCCTATAATTTGTCATGGGTTGACACAGACTGCACTGGAAAAAGATGAAGCTCCCGAACACCTGCAGTATATTGATGACATCATTGTATGGAGCAACACAGTGGAGGAAGCATTTGAGAAAAGGAGAAGAATAACCCAAATTCTTTTGAAACCTGATTTTGCCATAAAACAAAGTAAGGTCAAGGGACCTGCACAGGAGATCCAGTTTTTAGCAACAGAATGGCAAGATGGGTGGCATCCATATCCCAATGGATGTGATCAATAAAATAACAGCCATGTCTCCACCAACTAACAAAAATAAACACAAGCTTTCTTAAGTGTAGTGGGTTATTGGAGGATGAATATTGCAGGTTATAGTCTGATCGTAAGCCCTCTCTATTGAGTGACCCTGAACAGCAGCAAGCCTTTGAACAAATTAAATGGGATATAGTTCGTGCAGTAGAACTTGGGCCAGGTTGGACAAGACGTGAAAAATGTGCTTTATACCGCAGCCAGGGACTACGGCCCCACCTGGAGTCTCTGGCAGAAAGCACCTGTAGAGACTTGAGGTCGACCTCTAGGATTTTGGAGCCTGGGATATATAGGATCTGAAGCCCATTACACTCCAACTGAAAAAGAAATATTAATAGCATATGAAGGAGTTCAAGCTGCTTCAGAAGTAGTTGGTACTGAAGTTCCTTTTGGCAGCCCGACTGCCGGTGCTGGGCTGGATGTTGAAAAGGAGGGTCCCCTCTACACATCATGCAACCAATGCTACGTGAAGTGCGTGAGTTGCACTGATCACACAATGGGCTCAAATAGGAAACCCCAGTCGCCCAGGAATCTTGGAAGTGATCACGAACTGGCCAGAAGGCAAAGATTTTGGAATGTCCCCAGAGGAGGAGGTGACATGTGCTGAAGAGGCCCAACTGTATAATAAACTACCAGAAAATGAGAAGCAATATGCCCTGTTCACTGATGGGTCCTGTCATATTGTAGGAAAGCATTGGAGATGGAAAGCTGCTGTATGGAGTCCTATCAGACAAGTTGTAGAAACTGCTGAAGGAGAAGGTGAATCGAGCCAGTTTGCAGAGGTGAAAGCCATCCAGCTGGCTTTAGACATTGCTGAACGAGAAAAATGGCCAGTACTTTATACTGATTCATGGATGGTGGCAAATGCTCTGTGGGGGTGGTTACAGCAATGGGAGTGGACTAACTGGCAGTGCAGAGGTAAACCCATCTAGGCTGCATCATTGTGGCAAGATATTGCGTGGAGAACCTGGTTGTAAAAGTACGTCACATAGATGCTCACATATCCAAGAGTTGTGCCACTGAAGAACATCAAAACAATGAGCAGGTGGACAAGGCTGCTAGAATTGAAGTGGCTCAAGTGGATCTGGACTGGCAACATAAGGGTGAGCTAGTTATAGTTCGATGGGCCCATGACACATCACGACATCTAGGAAAGGCTGCAACATACAAATGGGCTCATGATCAAGGGGTGGATTTGACCATTGATGCCATTGCACAGATTATTCATGAATGTAAAATGTGTGCCATAACCAAACAAGCCAAGTGGCTAAGGCCTTTTTGGTATTGGGGACGATGGCTGAAATATCAATAATATTAATCAATCAGATTGATGATATCATACTACCATGAACCCACCATGGCAAGCACCATGTGCTTACAATAGTGGAAGCAACTACTGGATGGTTGGAAACATATCCTGTGACCCATGCCACTGCCTGGAATACTATCTTGGGCCTTGGAAAGCAAGTCTTATGGCGCCATGGCACCCCAGAAAGAATTGAGTCAGGCAACAGGACTCATCTCCGAAACAACCTCATAAACACCTGGGCCAAGGAGCATGGCATTGAGTGGGTGTATCACATCCCCTGTCATGCATCAGCCTCCAGGAAAGCTGAATGATACAATGGACTGTTAAAAACTACACTGAGAGCAATGGGTGCTGGGACATTCAAGCATTGGGATACAAATTTAGCAGAAGCTGCTTGGCTAGGTAACACTAGAGGGTCTGCCAGTTGACCTGGCCCTGCCCAATCAAAACCCACTGTGGGAGGAGATAAGGTCTCCACAGTACATATAAGGAACTGGCTGGGAAAAACAGTCTCGGTTATTCCTTCCTCAGGAAACCTATTCATGGGATTGTTTTTGCTCAAGGACCCGGGTGCACTTGGTGGGTAATTTGGAAGAATGGGGAAGTCCAATGTGTACCTCAAGGTGATTCAAWCCTGGGTTAAAATAATCCATGATTTGAGTTGTATGATGTTAAATGATGCTGTATGTCACCACCGCTGTGGCCGCCATATGTCAAAGGTATTATAGCAGGAACCTCTCGCTGCTAGCCAGCCTAGAGGGAAGAGGACAAATTCATTGCAATGTTAAACCTTATGGCCTAGTCCAAAGGGACCAGGGGAGGAGACTGTAATGGATATACCTTCAAATTGTTGCAACACATGATTTGAGTTGGGTGTTAAAGGAAGTATTACAGCAGAAACATCTGAACCAATGAAGAACAAACCTCATAAGAAGCAGTGCAAGTGCAGCAGTGACCCTACTTGAGCTGGTTTTCGTGCCCAGTAACTCCACGCAATGCACCACCTCTCCTGTCCTGAGTGAATACTGTAACAGATGACGCCCAAAGTCATAGACCAAATGAACTCAATGAACATTTTATGGATATGTATGGACATTTTACAAACATCTTATGGGGGAAATGTGGCTAATGAGGATGTATTGAGATAGTGTGGGACCTGCACATGACATAAATGGTATGGAATAAGGGGTGGAGAATGTACTGGCTTTGACTGGGATAGACTTAAATTTCTTCATAGTAGCTTGTACGGGTCCATGTTTTGGATTTGTGCTGAAAATAGTGTTGATAACACTCTGATGTTTTRGTTACTGCTGAGCAGTGCTTACACAGCATCAAGGCCTTTTCTACTCCTCACTCTGCCCCACCAGCAAGCGCGTTGGGAGGTGCACAAAAAGTTGGGAGGGGACAGTGTTGGGCCAGCTGACCCCAACTGGCCAAAGCGATATTCCATACCATGTGGCATCATGCTCAGCAATAAAAGTTGGGAAGGGGGGGAGGTTGGCAGGGGGGCTGCTGTTTGGGGACTGGCTGGGCATCAGTCTGTTGGTTGTAAGCCATTGTTTTCATTTGCATCACTTGTCTTTCCTGGGTTTTAATATCCCCCCCTTTATTTGTTTTTTTTTTTTTTTCCCCCCTTCTCCTTACAATTATTTAAAAATAAATGTTACTTCTTTTTAGTTATTAAACTGTTTTTATCTCAGCCCATGAGTTTCTCACTTTTACCCTTCCTATTCTCCCCACATCCCACCAGGGGCAGGGGGGGAGTGAACAAGCAGTTGTGTGGTGCTTAGTTGCCAGCCGGGGTTAAACCATGACACCTGGCCACACCTCTGTGGGAACCTTTTGGAGCTGGGGTCTGGTGAGGCTGAGGGGGTAGGTGAGGACTAGGTGGTAGAGTAAGCGCAGAGCCCCAGTGTTCGTGGGGCTGTGAAGGGGCTGCCAAGGGAAAGTAAGGGCCACCAACAGCTTTCAGCCTGGCCAGTTCTGGGTGGGAGCCCTAGGTGGTGATTGTCTGTTTTGGAGCAGGGCTCTGATGAGGGTGAGGGGGTAGGTAGGGATTAAGTGGTAGAGCAAGCGCAGATCACCAGTGTTTGTGGGGCTGTGCAGGGGCTGCCAAAGGAAGGCAAGGGCTGTTAACAGCTTTCAGTCCTGGCCACTTCTGTGTCGGATCCATACCTGGTGAGTCTGTATTTGGAACCTGGGCTCTGGTTGTAGGGCTGGGACAGGGCTGCCAGGGGACCGTGGGGGCTGCCAGAAGTCTGGCATTTTCTGTATGGGAGATGTTGCTGGTGGCTGTCAGTTTTCCTTGGTTCTTGCTAGAGGAAGGGTGTAGGTGAGGGCGAGGGTGTAGAGCGTGTTCGGAGCTGCAGTGTTTGTGGGATGCGAAGGGGCTGTCACATGAAAGTGAGAGCTGCAAACAGCTTTATGTCTGGGCCACATCTGTCTGGGAGACATGGCTGCTGGTCTGGAACCTGGTCTGAGGCTTGAGTAGAAAGTGTAGGTGAGATTCATGTGGTAGAGCAAGCACAGAGCCCATGTTTCTGGGGCTTTGAACRGGCTGCCAAGGGAAGGTGAGGGATGTCAAAAGCTTTCAGCCCTGGCCACTATTGTGTGGGAGTCATAGCTGGCATATGTCTGATTTGAATTTGCCCTCTGGCTATTGTAGGAGTTTAGGTGAGGGTTTGGTTGCAGAGGAAGTGTAAAGACCCATTGTTTGGGGAGCTGTGAAGGGGCTTCCAAGGGAAGGTGAGGGCTGCAACAGTTTTCTATCCTCGCCCCTTTTTGCCTGGGAGCCATYGCTGGCAGGGCTCTGTTTTGGACATGAGCTTAAAGAGGGTGAGGAAAAGGGTTAGTGTTAAGGTTAAGGGCAAGACAAAGTGCAGAGCCCAAATGTGAGCGGGGAATGCAAAAAGGCTGCTAAGATAAGGTGAGGGCTGCAAAAAGCTTTCAGTCCTGGCCACTTCTGTGTGGGAGCCCTAGCTGGTTAGGTTGAGGGGTAGGTGATGGTTCTGGTGCTTGAGACAGCACAGAGCCCAAGTGTTTTGGGGCTGTGAGGGGAAGGCCACGGGAAGGTGATGAACTAAAAAATCCTCAGTTTTGCCTGGGAGCCAGAGCTGTCAAAACTGTGTGTTTGACTTGTGCTGTGGCAAGGGCGAGGATCAGGAGCAGAATTAATGTTAGGGTTACACAGAGGACAAATAATAGAACCCCAATGTTTGAGACGATTTGAAGGGGCTGCCAATGGATGGTGAGGGCTGCCAAATGCTTTCATTCCCGGGGACTTTTTCTTGTGAGTCATTGCTGGCAAGGCTCTGTTTTGGACATGGACTTAGGGTAGAGTTGGGTAGGGTAGGCTACAGCAGTGGCCAAGAATGAAATCTTTTGGCAGCTCTCAGCTTCCCTTGGCAGTCCATTCGCAGCCCCACCAACACTGTGGCTCTGTGCTTGCTCTATCCCACACCACAACCATAAACCTAGCCAGAGCTCAGCTTCAAAATGGACACCCGCCAGAGTGTCTTTACACTTCCTCTGCAACCAAACCCTCACCTGAACTCCTACAATAGCCAGAGGACAAATTCAAATCAGACACATGCCAGCTATGACTCCCACACAGAAATGGCCAGGACTGAAAGCTTTTGGCAGCTGTCACCTTCCCTTGGCAGCCCCTTCACTGCCCCAGTAACCCTGGGGCTCTGCGGCTGCTTTACTGTCTAGCCCTCACCTACCCCCTCAGCCTTGCCCAGAGCCCAGCTCCAAAACATCCACCACCTAGGGCTCCGAACAGAAGCAGCCAGGACTGAAAGGTAGTGGCAGCCCTCACCTTCCCTTGGCAGCCCCTTCACAGTCAAACAAACACTGTGGGGGCTCTGCATTTGCTCTTGCACCTAACCATCACCTACCATGATCACAACACTAGGCAGAATACAGGTCCATCACAAACTCTGCCAGCGATGGCTCCCTAGAAAAAGCAGCCAGGTCTGAAAGCTTTGGCAGCCCTCACCTTCCTTTGTCAGCTCCTTTGCAGCCCCACAAATACTGGGGTTCTGCTCTCTCTCTTGCACCTACAGCTAATTCTCACCCTTGCCCTAACCCTTAAAAGACCCCAGCTCCAACAGGGATGCTGCCAGCTATGGCTCCCATGAAAAAATGCCTTATGACTCCCAMGCAGAAATGGCCAGAACTGAAAGCTTTTGACTGCCCTCATGCTCTTTTGGCTGTTCCTTCACAGCCCCACAAACACTGGGGCTCTGCTCTGTCTTGCACCTATGGCTAAGCTTTATCCTCGCACTAACCCTAACCAGAACCCAGGTACAATGGGACACCCTACGCTTTATGGCTCTTAGACAAAAGTGGCCGGGACTGAAAGATTTTGGCAGCCTTCACCTTGGTGGCTTTTTTGCCCCCCCCATCCCCAACACTGGGGCTCTGCTCTTTGCCTTGCACCTAACCTTAACCCTTTTCCTGACCCTCACCCTACCCTAAGCCCATGTCCAAAACAGAGCCTTGCCAGCAATGGCTCCCAGGAAAAAGTGGCCAGGACTGAAAGCTTTACCAGACCACCTCTTCCTTTGGCAGCCCCACAAACAATGGGGCTCTGCTCTTTGTCCTGCATCTATGCCTAAGCCTCACCCTAACCCCAACCCTAGCCAGACCGCAGGTCCAACAGGGACACCACCAGCTATGGCTCCCAGGAAAAAGTGCCCAGGACTGAAAGCTTTTGGTAGCCCTTAGCTTCCCTTGGCAGCCTTCTCACGGCTCCCCTAGCACTAGGGCTATACACTTTGCCTTGTACCGAACCCTAACCCTTTTCCTGACCCTCACCCTACCCTAAGACCACATCCAAAATGGAGCCTTGTCAGCAATGGTTGTCTGTCCTGCACCAGGTCTTAGCCATTCCAATCTTCATCAGTTCCCCATATACTTGAGGAGGCAGTATATTTAAACATTTCTTACGGAAGGACTCCAGCACAATTTTTAATATGGTCAGAGACTCCATGACAGAAAAATAATTTTAAAACCTCTACAACTGACATACCAAAAGTATGCATACGCAACAAATAGTAAAATGAAAAATTATTCAATAATCTCTCCACAACCTCCCCAACTTTCCAGATTTTCTTGGTATAGTTTGCTCTCTAAAACTCAGCTCCATGCTATCTCCTCATAATAAGCATTAAAGCATTTGAATAAAATAGTAAATTTTTTAAATTCCACAGCAGAAATCAGGAGGAAGAGGGGATCTTCTTCCACAGTTTCCATTTTAAATTGTATATGCCTCAATACTGCAGTCAGGGATGAAGTAAAACACATGTGAAGGGACAGAAGGGATATAAAAGTGAAACTTTACTTCTGACTTCTCATTTAGTATGAAGAAGTGACTAGAAAGAAAAAGAAATGACATATATATATATACACACACAAAAATATGCAAAGATTGAACTAATATTTCTGTAGAGATTCCAAAGGTTTCAAATAAAGGAGGAAATGAAGCCGTAACGCATGGTAGTACAAAAATTCCAAGAACATTCTTAATTACAATTCTAATTCCATAACTTACAAGGAAGTACGATTTATTTTCAGTGCTCATACTGCCAGTTCCTTCTTCAGTGCATGTAAAAATTACTAATTTCTGATAGATCAAGGTTAAAAATAACATCCGCAATTCTAATGTGAGCTGAAAAATGAGGAATTTCTTTTCCAAGAGTTTTGACAGATATTCTGAAAAGGTGGGAAAAGTATGGTATGGCTTAAGCAATCATAGCTTACAATTTTTGCTAACCAAATAAACAGCCAATGCTGCAGTTTTCATAAACGAAAGCATTCAATTTGAATTACCCTGTGACAAATCTTTAAGTCCATTAATTTAACTCTAATTCAAACTATTATCTTCTTGAGAATTTACTGTAGCTGAAATTAAATTTTAATTAAAATAGTACAACTTTTAATTGTTAGTGCTTTCATCGTATTTTATAACTGGTCACATAATTGGATGATGATAAGACAACAACAGGTCTGGATCTGCTTGCATGAATCCACAAACGTGCATCAATAGTGAAATGAATAGAAGAGATCTCCAGATAAAAAAGTATGTTTACTCTTGCATGTGGTGTGTGTATATATATATGTTATACCTCAAAAATGTCCTTTTTTACTGCTTTTGAAAGAGATGCAGGTCGTACAGTAGGTATTTCGCCTTTCTAATGTAGCACATTAGGGTTTTAGGTCCTTTTCTTTAAAAGACTTTGAAGATTTGTCTCACAAGGTTTTTCACAACAGTAGAAGAACAAACCATTAAAATCTAAATGAGAAGCTTTCCTAAAGCTAATGTTATAAAGAGTGAGCAATGTTCACAAATTATATTGTGATATGCAAGTTATCAGGCAAGGAAAAAACAAGTTTACCCAAATGAAGTGGCTGACATATCTATTAATTGCAGACCCTCTGCAACAAGTGGTGAACTTAAAATTCAGTAGTCAAAAGGGCACAAATCAGTAGTCAGTTTAACAGATGAACCAACTGTAAAAATGCAATTTTGTGCAGTTGCTCAGAGATCAATACAGCAAAATCAGTTAAAGTCCTATGATTAATGACAAGATTCTCAAAAATGCCTAATAAATTCAGAGTAAAAGTTCCAATGTCACATCAGTGTTTCTGGAAATCCCATCTCTAAAACACTTGGTTTTGCTATCTGTTTTTTCTTTTCCATATTACTACCCAGCCACTTTATACATGAAAGTGTATACTATTAGCATGAGATATTATTCTTTTTTTTTGTGTGTAATTCCTACAGAATACTGTGAAAATAAAAAAATCCAGACTTAAATACAGTTGGAACCTTATTTATTTCACCTCAAACTGGTGTACTTTATAAGATCCACTATTACTTACGTATCTGAAATATGATTTTGTTTCACAACAGTTTCTGTATCTACAAATGTGGAAACCACCTAAAGCTTTGCATTAAAAAAATCTACTGCTCAATGAGTAGTCTGCAAAGAAGTAACTGATCACGGTAACTCTTTCTTTCTTTCTGACCCTAACTGTCAACACTAACCCACTGCTAAGAACCTACAACACAACTCCGAATGAAAGAGCATATGTTTCAAATACAAAATTATATTTAATCATTTGTGTAGATGTTTGGTCTATAGACAAAAACAGTTTCAGAATAAATACTTACATCTTGCCCATAAATGCTCCAAGGAAAATAAAAATTTATCTGAGACATGCCCTGAGCTATCTAGACTCCTTAATAGTGCAAACAATGTTGCAGTGATGCCTGGTTTCACCCTGGCTTTTGCAAAAGAAACACAGCAACTGCTCACAGAGCTCCTAAATGGCTGACACACCACAGCATTATGCACACTAGAGCAGTTCTTGTAGTTTTGCTAAGTTCCTCTCCATCCACTGGATATTGAGCTGAATTGTGTCAATTGCCTCTTTCACACAACGCAGTTGAGAACTCTCCTCTGATTTTGACTCAAAAAATGACTTCACCTGCGCCACAGGAGAAAAGAAAGAAGAAGAAAATTTTAATTAAAGTCAACACTGACCACACAAATAGGTTCAGAAGCAAAGGCTACACATGTTTCAGGAAACCCATTCCTGAGAATCATTTGTATTTATGCAGACAGCAAACCTCTCAAAGGAGCTCCCAAAATGCAAGGAAACCATTTTTCACGGGAACTGCAGCAATAACTCATTTGGTTTCAAGAAATTACTTCACCAGTAAACAGACATTCACTTGTCACAGAACAATCACAGAGCACTCAAAGTTCTAGAAAAGGAGTCTCATTCTCAGACAAAGAACTGACTGTTGCAAGCAACCCTCTTGAGCACTTTGGAATGACCCCTACTCAACTCATCATTGTAGTTGTCAATGCTAACACTTAAAATATTATAGATCAAACCATAAACAACTATCTCTACCAAATTATCTGAATTAAAATATTAGACTGAACCATAATCCATTCTTGACACATTAATTTCAAGGCCTTGTTAGGGAAGACAACAGAGATTTCTAATGGATATTAACTGGTTCTTAACTGATAACTCAACCTCCACAATAGCTCCTTGGGATCGTTGGCAGCAAAAATAACAAAGCAATTTTTATAGTGCTCCATCACATTCCAGAGACACAGAAAGCATAGCTTGTTTACAAAATCTACACCAAAATTCTATCTAGACCAAATCACTATCTTAGGAGACAGAGTATTCCAGTGAACAGGAAAACAAAGCAGTATAAACTGCTTATGTATATAAGCAGTATATATGTTTATGTATGTATTTCCCATGTGTAAAACAGGGAAAGCAATAGCTGTATATCCTTGCAAAAGTGCCTCAAAGACAGAAATAACATGTGTTTTCCTCATCCCACAATTAAATGAAAACAGCACTGGCACTAGAAAATACCGCTTTCTGGTAGATTAAGTCACCAACCTCAAGTAGATGCGCCTTTGTTGCAAACTGAGAAGTTGACCAACTAATGATATTCTGGATAGTATATGAGCCTAGGTGAAACCTAAAATACAAACAAAGAAGTTATTTTTAACTAGGAGACGCTTTAAGATGCAGGTTCAGTATATGTACATATCTTATTTCTAATGTTTTGTATTAGTAGTTTGGAAATCATTAAAAGCACTTAAGTTCAAGTTTCCATAACTCATTTTTCAAAAGAGATACAAGGTCTTGGAAGTCCAAGCTGCTAGTTCCCTAATCCCTCTAAAAATTGAACTTCAGAGCAAAAGACATGGCAAATTTTCAAACTTCTATCCCAGCTCAAAAAATAAAGAACTGAGGACACCACACACTGGGTACTAAGACCTGTATTTGTGATATGTATTCCAAAACCCAACAGTAATTGAATTTGCAACCAGATTTCATTTCAAGCAAAGTAATTTTGTAATATTGGTTATTAAGAGTTTGCCAGCGCAGAAATTTTTGTCCAGAAGAAGCTTCTTTAGCAATGTGAAACTGTTCCAAATCAAAACTAGGATTTAGAAATACAGTTTTCCATGTACTGTTAGCTTTTTGAAGACCTGCACGCCAGCTCTCCTGTTGGGTACTCTTCAAGGCCAGTTAAGGAGAACATGTATTTCTAAAGCAAGTGGGATTTTTTCGTTACTTGGTTTTGGGATTGCTGTAAAAAGGCAGAAAAAAGAAATGCTGAATGAATTCCTTGAGTCTGCTTTTGAATGCATTTAATCGACATAAATATCCTGCATCTACAGCAAGCATCTTAGAGACAGCATCCTTTTAACAGAAATTCAAATAAAGATTTTTTTAGAATTACTATGAGGCTCTAGAAGGCTCCAGAGTCCCATCAACTATTGGTGAGACTTCAAAGTTTATGTTCCAAGTTATTTTTGTAAAATCAGATTTTAAACCAGGCTTTACAATTTTAATACAAATCTTCTTATATGAATCCAACTATTTATTATCTTGTGCTTGAAAGAAACAAACAGGTGCTTTTGCCACTGTGAGTGTGAAGCTTCAGCTCCACCAAAAGCCTTACTTCCGTGTAAGCTTTTCCCAGTTTTCTTTGACAAAGTCCCAGGCCAGCAAATATCCAGGCAAACTCTGGCTAACAGTTGCTATGATAGGTGAAAGCTCCTGTGCTCTGATGACTTCTCCTTCAAGGCTGTTCTGCATTAACCTAAAAGACAAAGCATATGAAAAGGGACAGGAAAAAACATCTGTTCATATCTTCACATGATTCTCCTGATGCTCCTGAATTAGATGGAAAAGATTATATAATAGGTCAAACAACAAGCAACTTCTGGCACCAGTGCTCCATTTTATAACCACTGTATATACTTAGCTTTAGTTTCCAAGTATCAGAGTGACCTTTAGCTTTAAACCAAGCACCTGAATTTTCATTGTTATTGGAAAAGATAAAGTAAATTCTAACAACTTGTAAAAGAAAACATAATACATTGAAAAGTTAAGAGAGAAAAGCTGTAACAAGAATCATCTAGCAGGACAACCTTGGTGTAGTACTACAACCATGTAGTACTGAGATTTGGTCTATAGAGAGGTGTTGGATAGATTTTCTGTAGCAATCAGAAATTTTTTCAACAATACAAAAAAGACAATTCATTTTTTCAAAGAAGATTTTAACGCTTCTAATTTACAGAGCATACAACTTTTTGGCTCCTTCATACCAGATCAGCTTTCTGACATCTTCTGTGCTGGCCAAGGCTTCAATGATTTTGCTTTTCTCTGCTTGAGAAACTGAAGAGGAGTACATCTTTAGGAGGAATTCCCAGCCATCACTAGATTTGGCTCCAGCTGTAAATATGGCTTTCGTAACATCACTAGGCAGACTACAGGGAAAAACAAAACCAAACCAAAACAAGAACAACAAAAAATAAACAACAAAAAAGGGGGACATAAAAATGCTTATCTGAGAAAAGAAGGAAGAAAAGTCACAAAATGAAAAGATTAGCTTGAAAGAGATGCCTCTCGATTGAGCAATTCAATACTGTAGCAATTTTAAGTTTGCTGGACTGAATCCATGCCAGTCTAATTCTTTAAGTCACTGGGAAAAAGTAAATCATATTAGTCACATGAAAGCGCAGTAAATTGTACAAAAATATGAGTAATTTTCTGTGGCTCAAAATGCACACAAATCCAGCGCAGAATGAATTCTGCAAGATAAAAAGGTATGCTTTGATGTTGCTAATAAGTAATCCTCTTTGAGCATGCAGCTTAGGAAATGCAGATGGAAGCAATTTGTGGCTGGTTTTGCAGTCACACTTAATGATCCTCTCATCTTAAAACAGCAGTTTTGGAGGAACAGTAAAAGACAGAATGAAATGCTTTATCAATATTCAGGTGGTGGTGGTGGTGTGGGGTTTTTTGTTGCTGTTGTTTTGTTTGTTGKTTTTTTTCCCCAATGGTGGCAACAATGGTGGCAAGGTAACAGGAAAACAGGCAGATAAAAGAAATGGAAGATCAGTTTTTGTGGTACCTCATCGTTCCATTAGACTTCATCCACTTCCCAAACATCTCAGTGGCAGTTGTTCTACAGTTTCTTATATTATGGGTGCAGGCAAAAGCTAGCAGCGTTGACCGGAGCTCTCGTTCAGACAAGGTCCCATCATCTGTCCAATGCTGTTGATCAATTTTATCTCCAAGCAGGTACTCTATTCTATGCTATAGGAGGAAAAATTATTAGCAATAGAAAATCCTCTTGGAAAGAATGAGCCATATACAAAACTAGTTTAAAAAAAGAAAAAAGTTAAGTCTTAGAACTGTGGAAGTTAAACATACTAGTTTTTCATCCACCTATTCCAATTTACATATATCATATCTTATCTGTATGAATAAATATTAGATACCACATAGATCTGAAAGATGGGCCAGGTCTACATCTTAAATTACACGTGGAAACTGAAGGCTACTCTTCGAGCTATAGTTCAGACTTGTATGTAGTAAGTTTACTATCTCAGCTAACTACAACTCCTGTATGTTTAACTGCTTTTAACTCCACGACAGTTAATACAAACAAATAAACCTTTATCTTTAGGCTGAACACCTTTCACATTTACAGTTTTGTAGCTTGCCAATACCACAGCTAGGTGCCTGACCAGCTACTACATCTCAGCTGAAACACTTGACCTTAAATATAACCTCATAGACACTGCATTGCAAACCATAGTTTGGGCTGTTTATCACAGCAGATCTGTAAAACCTTTGAATAAATACTAAATAAGGAAAATTATTATAGTAGTGTTGTTTTGTTTCTTGTAAGTTTCCTTAAGCACTCACTAATCATCCTTACCTAGTATAAAGAAAAACATCTGCTATTTTACCAAATCATTTAATAATTTTCCTTCTAGACTAATCCCTTTGCTGATGTTCTACAATGCAAAGCAGCAAGGATCATTTTAAACCTGTAGATGAATATAGGGAGGAAGCTTCATAATATGAAGTTAAACAGAGAAATGAAATACATTTCCTCAGCAAGAACTGAGGCTATGATGTTGATTTCATTGCTAAGTGTGTAGCACTGCATCGTGTTAATCTATCATACAGCTGGAATGGGACAATGACAACCATTCGTGTGTTCCTATTTTTACAGAAAATAGTTCTGATTTTTTCCACTGCCTCTATACAAAGCAATTAGATCTATGATCTTCAGCCACTCTAATGATTTTGGAAATAACTTTTCTGTACTTGAAAAATGTCATGGATTCTGCTTAATTACATATCTGTACTACATTGACCTTTATAGCCATTATAGCAAATCCCCAGACACCACTGTGTTCCCACTGCATTACACACTCTACAAATCATTGGGGGGGGGGGGGNNNNTGGGGGGAGGGGGAGTCAATCCAAAATACTTATCATTTCAGTAAGAGATCATTACTACTTAACAAAAGCAGGCAAGATTGGCAACTATCTAGAACCCCCATCCAATTTAGTGAGATTACTGAATATGTTCAACAGTCAACACTTAAAAAGATAATGTAACTATAAAGAACATTACAGCTAATTATTTCAAATTATAATTTACAGAAAACTAAGACATACCATGACTCGTGCTGCCAGTTCTTGTTCACCCTTTTTCTCTAAAAGGCTGTATATAAGACTCAGCTGAAACAAAGCTTGAGTGAGTGGTGCAGTGCTGCTCTCTTTGTTAAGGTAATCAATCAGCTCAAAGGCCTTTTCCAGAGACACTTTTCCTAGACTATAGGTCAATGAACACAAATATTAAAACGGCTTCCAGAACAAAAGCACTCCCTGACACAAGATCAGAAGTGATGCTCTCCATTACATTAACAGAGGGATGGGTGAATAGAGGGAGTAACATAAGAAACACTTTAGATGTAGAGATTTTTATATTATAACATTAGTAAGATAGCAACAAAGCAACAATGGCCACTAACATGCCTCCAATTAACAAAAATGAAAATAGGTAAGGAAGTGTGACAATGATGTCTGAAAATATTTATCATAAATGACAGTACTCAGGATACAAGAAGCAGCTGTCAAAAAGAAACCATCCAGAATGCTCAGCCTCACCTGCTCTGACGGCAGYGGTGAAAGACAGAGGAAGCCAGTAAAAATTTGAGAGACAAATAGTTTACTTCTCTAAAGTGGAGCACTCATTGACAGAGTACAGGAAAACAGTCCGCTAAGCAGATTATCAGACTCTAAAGAAAACAGTGTCTTTCAGAAATGGAAGCTATCACGTGCCTCTTTGTGATGCAAATAAATGGATGCTGCTATAAAGAACAGGGAGATAACATCTAACACCAATATTGGAGCATCAGTGAAATAATTTATGAAAAATATTAGTGAACGGTGAACAGTTTCAACAGGCTAATGAAGACTGAATTAAAACTTCTCTGAAGCAGACTTTTCTAGTATCTAAGTCTGATCTTCTTTGAACTGGAAAAAACTTTAAACACCTATTAACTTTGTTTTCCAATAGAAAAGTCTTACCCTGCAAGGTTGAAGATATTGTTGATCAAATTGGCTCTGTCTTTAGGACTCAAAGCAGTGTGGTTTTTTTTCAACAGGTCAATCAGTGTTTTCCAGTCTTCAGCATAGTGTACTACATAATAGCCGTTCATGTCCACATTGAATTTTATCCATTCCACCTCTTCTGGAAGTTCAATGACAGCTAGCGTACAGACAATCATCAGCAGAAACAAACATTTAGCAACTGTTTGTTCAAATCCAAATCTGGTTCCAGAGAGTCAATAAATCCTTTTCCACCCACTAGTTCCCCCTACTATGAAGAAGGAATAGCCAGTACAAAGGTTCCACGAGAAGGGTCCAAAATCCCAGGTTGTACTTCTTCCTCCTTATTCCTACACCTGATTGAATGAAAAGTATCACAATATGTCCCGAGTTATATCTATGCAGTTAATTACCTAGTGCAGCAATCTTTCCCCTTCTGTCCAGTCCTCCTGTCAAACAACCTGCCTCCTCTCTGCCCACCTTCATATATATATGAAAGGTGAAACAAAAAAGATGAAATCAGGCTACTTTACCTGTTAGTTCTAATAAGATCAAGAACACATTAAACAGCTTTGTTTTCCTATTCTGATAGTTCATAATATTTTTTTCTAAAACTCCATCTCAAATGAAAAAGGCCAGGAATAACTTGAAGGCTTTGTAAAACCAATGTCAGAATGACATAATACAAAATTATTTACTTTAATTATATTACTTCTAAAGCCATTTTAGAGGGTTGGCAGTTCATAAAAATCAGTAAACAGTAAAAATGTCAAGATCAGCTCTAAGAATCTGATTTTAAATTTGTATAGTTTTATTTCAAAAAGCAGAGGTGCGAGATAGTTTATGAATTAAAAATAATTGCCAGTTAAATGCACTGAATAATAAGTTTAACGGGGGAGAAGAAAATACATCAGTAGACATAAGACGATGAGTCAGACCAGCTTCAATAAAATTCAAAAACATATTCATGTCAGTGGACAGAGAGAGACAAAATTATTTTAGCACGATACTACATAAAAGTGTATAGTAACTATTCACTTGGTAAGGAAAAAACCAGGACTGAATAAAAAAACCCACAGACTAGCAATTTAGGATTCAAATTAGCCACTGTAGCAAAAGCAGAGAGTTTATATGAAAAGATCTAGGGGTTTCAAGTTCTACAACAACATTCTCAAAAACTTAATCTGTTCCAAATGCAATATTTTCTTATACCATTAAAAAAATAAATAATATTTCCGTGGAAAGTGACTTCTTCACAACTCAGTACACACTGGCAGAGCAACTCTCCCATTACTCACTCTCTAAAGGACATGCAGTTTGAGAGATTCTGTGTGTGCAGTGGGATCAAAAGAGTGCATGCTTTTACAAATTCCAAACCTGTGCTTTGGCCCCAGTTCCTGCCATTTATTTGTACATATAATGCTATAGGGAATCAACTCTCTAAATGATGACACCACTAACAGTGCTTGGCTCCAGATCTCTGTAATTATTTTGTACTACGTATGCCTTCATCTTCACATCTTATGCAAGTGTGTGCTCAGAAAGATCAGTAATCTGTAACACTTAAGTAACTTGCTAGCAAAGTTTTGAGTCACATACCTGACTTTTCGTCCAGTAAATATGCATTAGTACAATGGGTAAAGTTGCAGCTACTAGTTATGTAGGTGAGAGGAATATGCCACAGATAACTGCAAAGGAAAGCAAATGTTTACTGACATATTATACACATATTATTTGTCTTGAAGGGTTTGGTTTTTTGTTATTTTTTTTTTAATTTAAGCATTTTAATATATTAGTAGTATTACAACCACTGCATGCTGTGTAAAATAACAAAGTATAATTCTCACACATATAATCAGAATATGATAAAAGAATACATGTACAGCATGCACAGCAATTTTTTTTTGGTTCCTACCATGTTGAGAAGTGGGAAAATTTCATAGAATCACAGAATGGTTTGGGTTGGAAGGGATCTTTAAAGGTCATCTAGTCCAACCYCCCTGCMATSRGCAGGGACATCTTCAACTACATCAGGTTGCTCAGAGCCCCGTCCAACCTGATCTTGAATGTTTCCAGGGATGGGGCATCTACCACCTCTCTGGGCAACCGGCTCCAGTGTTTCACTTTACTTGAGAGATCTGCCTTTTGGTATTAAAAAACCTGAAGAACTCATTCTACTATTTACCACAACTCATCATCCCAAGCTTAAAATCTTCAGGAAGGGATGCAAATAAGAAATTGAGCTTACAAAGGATGCCACAGATTTTTACCAGCTGCTTGGGTGGAAATAAACATGGATCTTCAGGCAGATATTAGATGTGTGAACTTCTGTGCCAAATTCTCTATTACTACCTGCCTTCAAAGAAAATACTAGAATCCCTGAATACAAGTGAGAAATATGTACAAGATACAAGAAAGATATCTGCAGGTAGATTTTAATGGATAAAAAGTATTAAGAAGGTAGTAACCTTGCATCTGACGTCCAATTTTCTGGTTCCACGCGATATAAAAATTTCTCTTGTTGTACAGAAATAATCTTTCCCTTTCGGACAACAGTGACTAAAGGAAATCCTTTATGCAGAATCCAAGTTTTCATCAACTTTTTTACATCTAGTGTTCCGTTGGTAATCTGTAAAAAACAATCATAACATAACAAGAAAATGGCAAATGAAGAACATTTTTAAACCTTCCTCCTCAACTTATAAGGTAAGTAGTAGCATGATTCTGCATCTGTAAACAATTACTTTGACACTGAGCTTGTAAATTTCATTAGCAACAACTTAGGGGAGCAAGTGGTTTTTATTTTCTTAAGTTGAAGGAATCTTAGCCGAGCAGTGGAAAGACAAATTGAAATATCAAGTACGTTGAACTGGTATGTCATGAAAATGGAGAAGAGAATGTTACAGGAAAGAAAGTTATGGTAAGCTCCCAAGCTCCCCCCTACACTTTCTCTTTCCTTATTGGTATTCTGATATTATGTGGGTGTTTCAGGTTAAAGATCTTCTTTTAATTCTGAAATGAATATTAGAAATTGAATTAAAGTGACAGTGTTTATACAACCAAAACCACATATCCTCTATATTAAGCACTCTCTCCCTTTTTTTTATTTTCCCCTCCCACTTACCAGCCTTTACATAGCTTAACTTTCAACCTCTTCTAATCTTTCAGGAACTGTCTGTACTACAACATCCCYACTAAGGGACATGTACCTTATAATGTCTACATATCATTGCCTCTTTATTAGCAGAGATGATCATCCAACCTGAAAAAGACAATATGTCCCCTAACTTACGAAAATAAACAATTCTCTATAAGAAATTTAAAATTTATAGAATTTGAAGTCTGTATGTTTTTTTACCTTTTACATACTCCTCAAACCCAGTCTTGGCTAAATCCTCTTCCTCCGTCTTGTTATCGCAAGCTATCGTTGTTACTACAATGCTACATTATGCAACCCCTTCATACATTGCCCAAGATGTGCTGAATGCATGCTCTCACTTTCTTTTGCCACTATCTTTTCCTTTCCTTCCTGTTACACTTTGAAACCACTAAGAAATCTAGAAGATCAATACCATCCAGCCAAAAAAAAAAAAAAAAACAAACCAAAAAACCCCAAACCCAAGATGAGAGGAATGTTAAGAGATCAAGAAACTAATTAAATCTAATATTTGCACCTTGCCAACTTGCCTGTTTCGCATCTCAGTCCTTCTACGCTAACATTGTGAGCCACCTAAAGACTGGCAGAAAGATTTGTGCCTAATCTGTACAGAGACATGAGTAAATTTGAAATTTATTTCACTGGAAATAATTCTTTTCCAAAATAGAACCCTCCCCAATCACCGGAAATTAAACCAATTCACTAGAAATTATAGGTTCATAGTTTCATCATAGCAAAAGTTTTATTGACATTAATTGATTTTATTGACATATCTTCTTTGAACAGCAGCTCCTAACTCCAATGAAAGCAATGCATGAAAATGACTTCATCCTTCTTCCTTCTCATGAAGGTATAAAAAAAAAGTTTGCTTCCTGTGTTACATATTTTTCATGTAATTCACATGCATTTTTCTCATCTTCACTTCAGCTATGATTGTCAATGGAAACAGGAAACAACTGAAAAGCATACCAAAGATCTCAATACATGATAATACTAATGATTTAATTGTCATAAGGGAGACTCAGTGAAATAGTTCACATCTAAAACAGAAAAATCAATAAATCCAGACAGAGATATGGCCTCTCGTATTATGAAGATACAACTTTGAAAGAAACTTTTAGCAGATCTGGGCACTGGCTAGAGTCTAAAGGCACTCAATAATGGTATCAGTCAACTCAAAGATCAGACAGGTACACAGTGTTTTGTGTGAGCTACTCAGATTCATCTAGTTCATAGAGTTTTAATTATTCAGACACCTATTGGAGGAAAACGTTACTGAGCAAAGACTTTCCATCAAGTTCGTAGAACAGATGAACTTTTAATACCAAGGTCAGAGAAAGTAATCAGAGATGCAGCCCATCTAGATTTGACTGTTAACCAACAGCCTGGCTGAGAATCTGAAGGTGAAAGACCATCAGAAAGCAAGAGAAACTAAGAATTCAAGATACAAAAAGAAAAATATTAAGACAGAAAGAATACCAAAACAAAGGAATATGACACAAGGACAGTACATTTCAGTAAACTCAGAGAGGCAATAGATGAAAATCAGTGGAAAGAAAATAGTACAGAAAATTTGGTACCTTCTCAGGGAAGCAAAATAATAAAAGCCCAACTGTAAACTAATTCATTGCAATACCAGACCAGTCCAGCTAAACCAGGAGTCTTTGGAAAAAGGGAATATGAATGTGTAGGAAAGTGCAGGCTATGTGAAAACATGAAATTAACAACATTAACACTTACATGCAAAAAAACCCACAAAACAAAGCAAAGACTCAGGCATAAACTGAGGTGCAACCAGAAATGGACACAGAGGAAAAGACAAACATTGTACRCAGCATCAGAAAACATCTAAAGAACCACTTGGTGGGTTGCTCCACAAGGAAGGGCAACTTCTGGTAGATAATGCTGTTAACTCCCTGGTGTCAGCAGGAATTTGTTAACTATTAAATTAGCACCAAATACAAAGGGTTGTTTCTCATTAAAATAGGAAATACATACTGAGTTCTGATGTTACGTGTTACTAAGTTGGTTGAATGCGATTCACTTAACAATACTGATACAGGTGGGTGAAGTAATCCCAGAGTTGCTAACAATTACTTTTGACTCTTAAAAGATGACGACTGAGGTTCCAAAAGACTGGAGAAAGAGGCCTGCTGAGTTTGCAGAAAAGCTRAACTTGCCCCATGGACAAACAGTGGGTTATAATAAAAAAAAAGTTCCTTTCTGAGCCAGGGAGACAGACTAAGTGAGTAATGTAAAGGTTTGAGAACGACTCTTACCGTGCTCTAGTAACACTTAAACCCTGCATCTAGTTACTGTTAAGTGCTCACATTAATTAAATGTGAGGCATCTGTGTGGTCTCCCTAGCCACCCTATGTGGATACTACCACCTCCCTGTGGTATGTTCTCTACATGTGCATGACTGAAGATGGTTGGTCATGAGGCTCCATTTTGCAGAGGTTGAGGAGAAGAAAGTCTATTTAGCAGTATAAAAATCACTATACAAACCAGAAGAGTTCTCTGTCTTAAGAGAGTCACAGTCTCATATCCGTAATAATCCATCACTAGCTGGCAAACTAGTGACTCTGTATGACTAAACACACAAATTTACAGCCACCTGTGACAGCTGACAATAACTAACAGCGACTCCAGTTCTGCAGAAGTTCAAATACCATAAGGTAGATGCCAAGAACTAAACCGACACATTAAGTTAGTATCCTGCCTAGCACTCAGCTTCTGTGAGGGAACCTCACATGTATTTCAGAGACTTTAATACATACTATCCAGTACACACATTCACAGGGAAATCTGTTCCCTTCCCTTATAGGACTACCTTGACACTCCCTGGGGATACTCAGCAGCTCTTTCTTGTTGGGATCACTCTCTCTTGCGCTCTCACTCTGTCTCACACACTCTCGCACTCTCCCTCCCCTTCTCCCGCCCCTTACATGCTCTCTCACTTGCACTCTCAGGCCCTCATCCTTTCCTTGCTCTCTCTGCCTCCCCCTCTCCTTCACATGCGCCCTCTCCCCCCCTGCCCTCCTGGGCTCCCACAGCTGACTCTCACCCTTGCTCTCTCCTGCCTGTGCCCTTGCTTCCCTCTCCCCCCACACCCACTTTAATCAGACACAGCCTTATGCCTCCCTTACCATTTGAGAGCTGCTGAACTAAGTTGTCCTCTACATTCTGCTTTCCTACAATTCCAGCACCACTTGTTGAAACAGAAGCTATCACTGAATCAAAGTTACACTTGTAGAGAGTATCCCAAGACCTCTACAGTAGTTGGATTCAGCTATTCTGTGAAAGTAAAGTTTTGTCCTGCAATTAAGATGACTATTTTTATTCTGGTCTTAACACACTCACAATGCAACTCTAGAGAGGATATGTACGTACTAACGCGTCCACACAATGTGGATGTGCATGGTAGTGCATACCCACTTCCAGCGCTTTTTTGCGGTGATCCTCAATGGAGTCCTAGAAGCTACAGGAATCTCCGTATCTATATGACAGAACTTCGGACTATGATAAGCAAGAACTTCAGAGTATTTACCTGCAGCATATTATCTTATTTCTTTCATAAACAAGGAAATAAATAACAGTTTACAACACACTTAGAGAATTGAAGACACAAGAACAATGTATGAAAGACGGATACCTCATTCATGCTGTCCCACAAGTCATCACTCTGGGCAGATCCATAGTTGTGATTATGCAAGTATACCTCAATGCCAGCTTGGAAAACATCCTTAGTGAGATAGTGCTTCAGCATCAAAAGAAGTGAAGCCCCCTTTAGGGAGGAAAAAAAGCAAAAGAATTGGTAAATTAAAGTTATAGAACTTGTTGAAACATATGCATATGATAGCTCTTTCACAGTACAAGAATAAATCAAAAGCTGGCAGATTTTATCCCAAATGATATCACTTGCCTTGGAAAATTTTTTTTTTAATATTTTATAAACTCTAAATACAGTTACAAAAAAAGGCTAATGCAGCTTGAATTTTTTTCCCAGTTGCTTTGGAAAAAAAAAAAAATTAATATTTCAAAGGCTCAAAATACAGTTATAAAACCAGCTAATAGAGCTCAACATTTTTTCCAATTAACATAATCTCAAAAATATTGCCTTCTTACTGGTAAGTCTCTGCTGGCTGCCATATGTCATTAGCAATACTCTTCYGTATGGTACAGAACTGCACATTGCGAGACAGCGTTTAACAGTCATATGATTTGCAGTTATATCAAAAAACTAAAATTACAGGAAAAATATGAGATACGCTTAGTAGGCTGGAATTGACTGTAGAAGGACAAGTGCATTTTGACAGTGTTTAAATACAGCCATGTTTCGTTAAAAAAAGCAGCAGCTGAGTAGTTCTAGTGTCAAAGTGGCCACAAATGTGTAGACAGAAAGGTGTTATTTTTTGCTTTTTTTAAACATAGCTGAAAGCCATTTTCTTTCTATAGAAATGCTTCTATGTCACAGTCGCTGATAAATRAATTGCCTGAGGACTTGCATACTGTACAACTGAATGCAGATGAGCAGCCATAGATCATGGTAAGTTTAAAGGTGTACTTTATATTTTTGGTATTATTTTGGAGAAAGGATCAAGAAAAAATTAAAACGAAGATTTTAATGAGAGCATGTATGGTTTTTACACATTCCAAATTCAAGTTTTGGATTTTAAGTAACATCTTGCTTGAAATTGAAGGCTGCCTGGTTAATCTAATTATTCATGACACTGCAGGAATACCCCTTACTATAGTTTTTAATAATACGGTCATAATTTCCTATCTTGCATGCATCCATACTTAACCTACAGCTCTACTACTTTTTCTTACTGTTATATCCTCCCAAACACTCTGTTGTTGCAGGTGGATTGTTGTCCCATCCTTGAGTGTTAGGTTTACTCATAGTCTGCAAAACAACCAGGCTAAAAATAATTTTGTACAATAATTCCTATTACAGACAGTAAAATGTAGAGACCACCTACTAATCTGTGTCAGTTGGCAGTATAGTAAAACAACAAAAAAGTTGTACAATTCAATAACAGACCCCCCTTAGCTGATTAGGGACCATGTTCCAAGTGTCTTCCCACTCAAATTGCCAAAAGCGTTAGCTAAGATACAGGGCCAAGAGTAGTGGAATACAAAGACTGCATGCATGAATGAAGAGCTATGCAATGAAAGCCTCTGAAACATAGAAAGCAGTCATGAAAAACCTGTTTCTGACAATGCAAAGGCAAAACTTCTTTTAGCTCCTGAATTCGAAGGTGTAGGTTGCTACACTTCTATTCAGAAGGTGCACATACTTATTAGTAGCAATAAAGTAATAAAGTAATTCTCCAAATATAACGCTTTACTAAGTGACTGAAACTCCAGCCCAACCACTTACGGAATATTTCCATTAAAATTATATAGAGTTTTGATCAGGCAAAAAGTGACAGAATTGTTATCTCTGAAGTTAAGTTGGCTACAGACATGATCGTGCATGATGCATGGCTTCCAGAAGCTCACCAAAAAGGGAATTATTTGAGACAGCAACTCTGAAGCATGAAACAACAGCCATGCCTTTTAATATACAGTTTAGGGAGAGAAACAAAATCCATTTCACAACCAAGGGAAGCTGAAAAATCACTCATCTCTGTTCTTGTAGTTCAGAAAACAGAGACCRAAATAAACAGAAGAACATCACTATTGTAGGTCCATTTGGCATCTCGGACTACTCAAGGATGCCAGAGAACATGTGTTGACCAGTCAAGACTTGCAAAAAGAAATCAGAGGAGACAAACTAATACAGCTGTGGGAACTGCATTTCCTGAGCAGAGGAAGATGTAGTATTTGACTACTTTCTAGTAAGCACTAGCTGTCCCCATGGTTTCTTATTAGATGAAAGTACAAGCATACACATAGGGGGGTGAGGGGTGAGGGATGGGTGGGGAAGTGACAGCTAGTCTAAAAGATATAAAAGGCTTTCCTCCAATACTACCAAAATCATGGGACACAGTGTCTAAAACCTGAGACAATGTGAGTAAGAGTTTGGCAAATACAGATATTCGCGCTCTCATGTATTTTCAAGTGAGGCACAGTGAAGCTTTAAAAAGATAAACCTCACACACAACCCTCACTAGACATTAGAAATAATCTAGTTGCAGACAACCAGGATATGCATGAAATAATTCTACATTCCAGATGGAAGCCTCCAGCTCAGGAAGTCTCTAAAATACGGTTTTATAAAAGCAGAGAGAGTATAAAAAGGAGTGATCGTTTCAGTAAGTGCCTTGTTGTTACCCTTTTCTTAAGCACATGTTACACTCTGCTATCAGAAAAAGAATGTACGTCTAACTGGATATTTTGTTTCACCGCCTGGGTCCCCTCTTACATTGTCATGAGTATTTTACTTTGTGCTGAGGCATGAACCAAGCAGAAGGATGTTAAGTAAGGACATAGATACACATACCTAATCTTTTCCTAATTAAAAGCTATGTAGACACTCAGAAACACTACTGAGAGATCCTGCATTGTTTGTGTTAGGCATAAATTACCCCCAAACAATTATCAGTACCTGCCTACTTACTCATGATTCTACATTCATGTTTTCAATAGCTAATATATCACTTTCCAAACATTTCCAAATATTTTTAAAATTACCTTGATATAAGAAAGGGCATCAAACATTTCTTCAATTTGCTCTGAAGACTGAACAGCAGAAGAGACTGGATGTGAAGAATTCAAGGAATCCTTCATCATAGCCTTGAAAATTAAATTAAGGAAATCTTCATCCTAGAAGAGAAACATTTATAAGTGTCTGAGAAGCTAGAACATACATGGTAAGCAGAACAGTAAAAGTTGTCTCTGCTTTGCTCTTCATGTCACTTAGTAACATGCCATTGCTTGCTTTCCTGCCAATGAAGGCAACAAAGGAATTGTCAGGGTAGCATTTGTAAAACTACTCTTTCCATTGCCACATTTTAGCCATGGAATCTCACTCTTGAGTTCACACCATTATCCAGGCCCTTAAGCTCCTGTCTCAGGTAAATGCATCATTGGCACTAGAGAAAATAAATGTACCTACTAAGTCAGTATGTGCCCAATTTCAGATTTGGCTCACCAATGTTTTCAGTTCATTTACAGGAAGCAAGGAATACAAAAGCATGACTTCTTTAGTATGCTTTAATATTAAAGCATGAAATCTAGGGAAATTACTCACTACAGTGATGTTTATGTGAATGTAAACACCACCTTATCTAGTTATCCTAGTACCAAAGTCTCTTCCTTCTTTTCTTCTAGAATGAAGACATCTGAATTTAATACACTGTTACCAGAACGAGTCAACCTCAAACACTGAAAAGAAGCTGATTGCAATGTATTTGTCCATTTAATTTCATCGAGACTTGAGCAAACAATTCTTTATACAGTTTCCTCTACACAGCAGAGTGTTATAAAAAAAAAGTTAAGACCTGTGAACGATACAAAAAAGACACCCTTTAAAGTCTAAAATTTTAAAGCTATTCTTCTTGAATGCAGAAGTTCAGAGTGATTTTTTTTGTTTTTACCAACACACATTTTGGCACCACCAAGTGGTGAAATGAGATGTTGGTGAAGGCACCTTTCAGAATTAAGTATACAAGCGTTAGATGTGTCCTTGTTAAAACATTAGACTAGCTTTGTGTCCTCCCCTCTCCACATATGCACTCAACAAGSAGAACGGCTATACAAACATGCTTTCCGTGGCCATCAAACTCAACAACCAAGCTAGGCCAAATAAAAATCTTTTTAAACACCCAGCTGCAAGAAAGAATTCTACTGAACTAAGTTAGCAACCCAAGTTTCTTAACGCAGTAACAAGGGTGAATTAAGAACTCAAAACTCACACTCAGTCAGAATGCTGAGAACACCACAATCCAGCAAGCACGAAACAGTCAGTAGATGTCAGGTTTTTAATCCCGTGACTAATGCAAATCACATAAATACTCCTGGAAGCTGGTTCCAGAGCCCAGGTATCTCCTCTCCTAGGACATACCTCTACCCAGGATGCAAAATTAGTCTCTCCACGGCCCCCTCCATTTAGTTCCACTAATCTTTGTTTCTCTGCCTGCATTCAGTGACAGGGATGCTTTACAGCAGTAGCTGGTATCCCTTCCTTGGAGAGGAAAGATCAAGGTTGAATCCTTCATTTTTTCCAGAGTCTGAGAAGCTACGTCACTTATTACCTGAGTGAGTTTTTAAACTCCTTCAGCCATATGTGTAACCAGAAGTGCCTGTGGGAGCAGTGCTTTGTATTATTAGTGTAACTCAGTGCTATCCATTGGGTGGGACCATATACTTTTAYACCAGGTCACCTGATTTGTGAATCCCAACTGATTCAGACACAAGCAAGTACCACAATGATGGAAAGGTAGGAGTTACTCCAGGCATATTTAGTAACCTAAAGCTCTGGTGCCTCCTAGGTCTATTAGGAAAAGTAGAGACAGACAAACTTGGTCAACAACATGCCTGGACTTCCTGTATAAAGATTTTAAGTTATAATTTGATATATAGACACCTACAACTTTTAACACCTGCTATTTTGCACAGAATGCTTTAACCTACACAAAACACAAAGACTGCATACAGACTACCACCAAAATAAAAAAAAAAAACACCCACCCACAAAACCAACGTACCCTCCCCAAAGCCTCCCCAAAGCCCCCCAACCATTTCCAATATAATGAAAGCACCAAAGCAGAGGACATGTAGTATAATCTCAATGGTGCCTAAAGTGAATTTCAGTATAATTTTGTAAGTCCCTTATGGTCAGCATTAAAAAAATAGATCTTAGCAAAGGTACAGTAAGTGTAGTTACAAAAAATACTTACTGAATGTAATTCTGGAAAAATCTCCTCCATGGCAAAGTGCTCCATGAAAGTGGCAAATCCCTCATTCAGCCAGAGATCGTTCCACCATTCCATAGTTACTAGATTGCCAAACCACTATGAAAGACCAAAAACATCATTCTTTTTCAGAAGTATGATCAAATGAGTTCAGTAACAACTCCATCCATCCTCTGCTTTATCTTGTGGCACAATCAAGCTCAGTCAAAACCACAGTAATGCTTTTGCATGAACAACTCCCTAAGTATATCATGACAGTTGCACTCTGCCTGTTGTACTGGAGAAAACACACCTGCAGGTATTCTGAACAGTTACAACACACAACCCACTCACAGTGAGGGCAGGGGTGAATTCAAGGACAGAATTGCATTTTTTAAAAAAAAAAAAAAAGAAAAACCTACTACATTTAAACAATTACCTCTCCAGTCTCATACCTGATGGGCAAGCTCATGTGCTATCACTGCAGTTATTAACTTTTTATCCCTTGTTGAAGAAGTATTACTGTCAAACAAGAGTGTTGTTTCTCGGAAGGTGATCAAGCCCCAGTTTTCCATTGCACCTGACTGAAAATCGGGAATTGCTACCAGATCTGGAAAAGATTTGAAAGAAGCTTTTGAAAACTGCTAGTTAAAGCAATTCTGTATTTCAAGTCTACCTATTCTATTACATAATCCCTAAAAACCTCGTTATTTAAACCTTGTGGTGTGGACCTGTGCTCACATCTCAAGCACAGAAGCCCCATAGATTTATAGCCATGTTTCTCTAGCAGTACTCTTACACACAAGCTACTTAGAGCACTACACAGACACTGCCTATAGATCTTGCATGCACACAAGTAACAAGGAAATGGGGCTGCCCCTACTGAAAGTAATGTCTTAGAAGACTACATTTCATTATCTTTCTAGTCAAACTAACACATGCAGAGAAGTCAGGCTGCAGATTTTGCACTGGTGAACATTATTCATGGACTGAGAATTCTGTATCTCCCTACCAAGGCACATCACATTAAATTTACACCTAATAATTTCTTTGACGTTATGTCCAAGTGTAAGCAACCTGGTGTCAAAAGCTCACAAAAATTTTCCAGGTTGGGAATCACTTAATACTTGTACTCAAGTCAAACACTTAATGATTTTTTGTTAATAATTTTGATGGAACCTTATTTCACAGATGTTTTATGCTATCTTTTTCTTTTAAGCACACATTTTCAGAATGGAAGTTCCCCTGCATTTCTCAGAATTGATTAAAGCTTCTTCAGTTTAAAAAAAGTTCAAAGGAACTTACCTAATTTTTCAAGAGGGTAGTTTATTAAAAAGTATTTTTGATAAAATTCCAGAAGTTTCACTGCTGTGTTTAGGGCATACTCAACTTGGTTTAGATGCTGCGGTATGGCATAGACTGATACCTAGCCCAAACAGAGAAGAGAAAAGATTTTGAAACGTATAGCTACAAAAGCTTTAGAAGTAAAAGAGGAGCTGGCAGAAGTTCCTGAAACAGATAGGACACAGTTTTGGGAGTACACACGTAAGTTATGAAGCTGTCAATAAAGAGTTAATTTTTTTTACTAGAGCTTATTCACTAGTCAAAATACAGACAGACTATCCAATTGACCAATGTGTTTGCAAGAACAATTCAAGGCTCATACCTTCAAGAAAGGTGTTCAAGAAGGGTCTACATGAACAGAAATTGAACCATTTCCTTTTTTACTCCCTCATGAGTCATTAAGTGACCCTCTCTGTATACCTCAATTAATCTGTAAGTTTAGGCTATCAGTATGGTAACACTAGTATCACCTGCAAGAAATTCTCTCAAGAAACAATAATTGGCACAAAATTTATCCATTCCCCTATCTAAGGTAGGGCCACATTAGACATGATGTAAGAAGCATTCATAAAAATTGAGAGGCTACAGTCTCCCTCTATTCATGTTGAAGTGGCTATATCAAGAAAATAACTTTGATTAAGTTACAGGTTGATCCGGGTTT
The DNA here is from genome assembly GCA_030449065.1 of Oceanodroma leucorhoa. Taxonomy (NCBI): domain Eukaryota; kingdom Metazoa; phylum Chordata; class Aves; order Procellariiformes; genus Oceanodroma; species Oceanodroma leucorhoa. The sequence goes on from JASVER010000146.1 coordinate 723,447, forward strand.
AGGACACCCTTTCACACACAAACACAAAATATGTTGAGACTAATTTTCCTGTTCTATTAAAAAAAAAAAAGAAAAAAAGGCAAACAACCCTCCCTCTTACTATGCTACAAATTAGTAAACAAATGACATTTCAAATAGGTGGATAGGGTGACCTTTTAAGTTTGAACCAAGCACATATCAGTAAGGATCTAACCTAGTGTTCCTGGAAGTACAAATGTATTATTATTATTAAAAAGTATAATTATTAATAATTATATTATTATCATGGCTTGGACGGGTGTACTCTTCGCTGGGTAAAAAACTGGCTGGASGGCCGAGCCCAGAGAGTTGTGGTGAATGGAGTCAAATCCAGTTGGCGGCCGGTCACGAGCGGTGTTCCCCAGGGCTCAGTTTTGGGGCCCGTCTTGTTTAACRTCTTTATCAATGATCTGGATGAGGGGATCGAGTGCACCCTCAGTAAGTTTGCGGATGACACCAAGTTGGGCGGGAGTGTTGATCTGCCTGAGGGTAGGAAGGCTCTGCAGAGGGATCTGGACAGGCTGGATCGATGGGCCAAGGACAACTGCATGAGGCTCAACAAGGCCAAGTGCCGGGTCCAGCACTTCAGACACAACAACCCCAGGCAACGCTACAGGCTTGGGGAAGAGTGGCTGGAAAGCTGCCCGGCAGAAAAGGACCTGGGGGTGGTGGTTGACAGCCGGCTGAAGATGAGCCGGCAGTGTGCCCAGGTGGCCARGAAGGCCAACAGCATCCTGGCCTGTATCAGAAATAGTGTGGCCAGTAGGCGGAGGGAGGTGATCGTGCCCCTGTACTTGGCACTGGTGAGGCCGCACCTCAAATACTGCGTTCAGTTTTGGGCCCCTCACTACAAGAACAACTTTGAGGTGCTGGAGCGTGTCCACAGAAGGGTGACGAGGCTGGTGAAGGGTCTGGAGAACAGGTCTTATGAGGAGCGGCTGAAGGAGCTGGGGTTGTTTAGCCTGGAGAAAAGGAGGCTGAGGGGAGACCTTATCGCTCTCTACAACTRCCTGAAAGGAGGCTGTAGAGAGGCGGGTGTTGGTCTCTTCTCCCAAGTAACAAGTGATAGGACGAGAGGAAATGGTTTCAAGTCATGCCAGGGCAGGTTTAGATCGGATATTAGGAAAAATTTCTTCACTTAAAGGGTAGTCAGGCATTGGAACAGGCTGCCCAGGGAAGTGGTGGAGTCACCATCCCTGGAGGTGTTCAAAAAACGTGTGGATGTGGTGCTTTGGGACATGGTTTAGTGGGCATGGGTACTGGGTTGATGGTTGGACACAATGATCTTAGAGGTCTTTTCCAACCTTAATGATTCTATGATTCTATGATTAGCTGCAAATTGTAAGCTCAAAACCAAAACATAATAGCCCCCCCCGGGATCTCCTGGAATTGAGAAAATTCTCATTGCATTATGAACACAAGGCAACTTTACTTCAACTCTAAGCTATCTTATAACATCCATGACAATAAACTTATTCTGGGTGAACTGGTTAGTTCAAATTCTTTGAATCTCCCAGGCACAAATTGCTGGAAGCATTTTGAGAATGTATTTTGTGGAAAACGTCATTATATGCTTCCTTCTTACAGTCTCGCTTGGCCTACTAGACACTGTTGGCAACAGAACAATGCACTAGCTAGACTCCGGCCTTACTTGGTATGAACATTCATATGCCTTCTCCCTTTAAGCTGGCAAATACTCTTATACATTGTTAGACCCCTTGTGTTTGGTGCCTTCTAAAGGTCTGCTGGACTTTCCTAGCTTGGCCAAATCTTGCTTGGTGGTCAGAATGAAGGAGAAGCACAGTTAAGATCCACTTTCCTTAGTTAGAATACCTCACGAAGCCTTTTTCTCCTCTCCTACATGTCTCTGCCATAAAATACTTCTGAAGTACTGACAATCCATGCAAGTTAGTCTCACTATTATGAACAAAGCAAAGCACACCACATAGGTAGTTGTTCCAGGCTCTCTGCAAACATGAAACATTTAGTGTACTGATCAATTTTCTGCCTGATAAAGAACTGGCTATATTGTTTTACCAGAATACAGTTCAAATACAGACCTGAATAGTAGCCACAAGGAAAAAAAATAAGAAAGTAGTGGTCTAACTTTTCAGGTTAGACAAAAGAGTCTGTCATATTCACCTATAATTAGAAATACTTGTCCAAGTCAGAATCAAAGCCTATTGACCAGTATCTTTACTTCTGTATATTGGATTAAAGACAGGGAGGGCTTCTTCTGCAGTGCTACTAGCACTATTGCCTCTAGCTCTTTCCAAGTAGGTACTGGCACTTCCGACATTTCACCACAAAGGGGCAGTTCTTGCTAGAGAGTCATGAGAATCATTGCTCACATGAAGCTCCAGCACCTCCTAAAATAAGATTAAGGAGCGTCTCCTAATATTACCATGTTTTTTCTTTAGTTACTTTAATTGCACATATTGTAGGAATTGCTCACTGACCCTGCAGGTCATATCCGTACAAAGGACAAAGATCAAACAGGACCAACTGTTTGAAGTTTTGGAACCTTTGGAAAAACAAAAAACCCACAATGAAATCATTGTATTCAAGTGACTAAATGCAGACTTAAAGTTAGTCTAACTTTGCTTTACTGCAGGGCATGTCTTTTTTAGGTAGGTTATCTTTGCAGGTACAGAACATATTTGCATCACTGCTTGAAATAGTATGTAGGCTTCCCTGGGAACTGTAATGTTTCTATACATCATCTGAACAACTCTTGGTTTGCATGACATTACTCCCTCACAGACGAAGCGTTAAAACTAAAAGTTTAAAGCTTCCAGCTCTGAAAGCTCTTAGGAATTTTACGTTTTGTAAGTTTCCACTGTTAGCAAGACCTGATGCCGAGTCCCTTGCTGTAAAAGTCTTCTCATTCTGGTGTAAGCCCGGAAGTCAGTCCAACCTATAGCATACAGCTTTTGTCCACTACCTATGATGAGTATAATAAAACCAAGAAAATAAATAAATTTAAAAGCAACAGAGTTTGCTTGTTGGTTTGGGATTTTTTTGTTTTGGTTTGGTTGGCTTGTTGGCTTGGGAGAGGTGAGGGAGAACTTGAAGTAGAACAAACATACCAGACTCCCATTAGTTTCCATACTGATGTTTTTCAAGTCTGCAACAACAAAGGCTACTAGGTAGGTGCTCATCTTCAAACTCACAAAAAACTCATCTTGAACAATTCCATTTGTCACAGGAGTAGTGGCTTTCTGCAGGTGAAAGGAAAACATTGTTATTAATGCAGACAAAAGAACACTAAGACATGCAAGGAATCAACGTTAAATCAAAGAATTACTTCACGCTAGGAACAGTTTATAAGCAAACTTGCAGAATATTTTTATATTTTGGTTATGTTTCAGTGGGATAGGTGATACAACCTACTCATGGTGTAACAGAACTTAAGGAGACATGGAACATTTAAGCCTATATACCCAGAAATTGTCAAGCTTTTATTATGCAGTATTACCAGACAACTGCATTGTTGGAGAAACCATAAATCTAATTTAGTTCACACTTAAATCCCCAGTATCATCCAAAGTCAACATAAAGATTAGCATTAATTCAAGAGAGTTTTAGGCTAGATCAGAGACACAGTTCAGCATAGTCTACTAAAAGTACTGGTACTACATGAGTTAAACATTTGTCTTTTCCCAGAAGCCTCTTCAAAACCAAGTAACCCGACATACTCATTTTAACAAAAAAACCTTCACACATGCCCTTAGAAATCAAAAGAGATTGCATTTTAAAAAGTGAAGAAAATCTAAGGTTTCAGTTAATTCAAAGCAAAAACGTGCCCATCTTAAACACACACTGCCAAAAGTAACTGTCTGCTCCGTCTTCTGAAGTAAGATACCACGGTGTATCTTAAATTACTTCTAGTGCAGAAGTTTTTCTTTAATATTAGTTCTGGAAAGGCATGCTATATGCCTAGAAGTACTTTTCTGTATAGTCCTTCACAAACATAAATTACATAGAGAATAAAGCGAAATGTTTAAAACCACTGTAGTGCAGAATAGTARAAGTCTGGAGACACCATCTGAAATTTCATAAATAGGTTTGTTTCCAGAAACCACAAACATTTTAAAAACAACAACAATAACCTTAGCTTTAGATAAGATCATTTCAAACCAAACAATGATTTAACATTTAACTGCCACTGAAAATTTAACTGTCAGCCTTAAAGAGGCTTTAAGGTTTTTAAGCCTGAAGATATAATCAATATAATCATCTAGTCTGACCACTGCGTATGAACAGAATGCCACTGTTGAACTCCTTCAGCGAATTAATAAATTTCTGCCTTTACTACAGCTTCATCTTCATAATGAGGTGACACCCTATTTAAGAAAATCTACTGTGGCTGCAGATYAACTGGTTCAAAAATCAGTTATTGTCATTAAAAAAAACACCAAAACAAAACTAACAAAACCACAAAAGAAAACAGCACAAGCCCAAAACATATACAGTTTATTTGTGGCRTTAATGTGTGTCAGCCACTATATACTGCCATATTAGTGATTTAATGCTAGTTGAGAAGGCCTGCTTCTGAGATCTCTTGCTCATGTAGGTATTTATAGAAAATCATGAAGTTCACGTTTAACCTTCTCATGGATAAACTAAAAAGTCTCTCCATCTAGCACAGCTTGTTACTAAAACCTGCAGTTATTACAGAAGGATCTGTACCACTTTTTTTTTTCCTAACAGGAGTTTGTTTAAGTGTTTATTTTCAGAAGTGAGCCTATCCGAGTAATAATTTCACCAACGCAATATACTTCCGTACAATATGATCCTCTTACTCACTTTTCACATTTCTTTCTTCATGTGTACAAAAATCAACTCACTAGCCTGTACTTATTGCATTGGGAGCCAACACTACCTAACAAAATACCTCATCCAGGCTAAGTCTAAAATGTAAGAATTCAGCATGTGCTGGAGCACTTGTGAGATCAGGCACAAAAAACATGAAATAAATCACAAAAACATGCCAATTAAAAGAAGCTTTGCATATAAAAATGGGTACCACAACAAGAGAACTCACTGATACCAGAAATGCTGTTGAAGTAGCTTACTATTTCACAGAAGCTCTTGTGACTAATTTCTCTATTTATACAGTCACAAAAATAAGGATTTTAGTGTAATTCACGCGTGCAAGTTGCCTTGACAAATTACAAAACCTAAAGGAACCACTTCTGAACCCATTAACAGACTGCATGTTTGGATCTCATACAACAACAGAAGAGGAAATACACAGTATCAGATTATCAGGCCATAAAGTTGGGGGACAAAACAAAAGAAAATAATACTGTTTGCAGTATAAACACAAATGCGTAATTATCTTGGAGATACTATCCATTAGCAAAACTACCAATTCACTTGCTCTGTATGTTCTTATACCTTCTTGATAAATTCTAATTAAACCTGACCTGTTCTTTTGACACGAGAACTCACATTTGATCCCCAGCACTAAACAGAAAACTTCATTGCTTTTAATGTGKTTTTTTTTTATATTATCTTTGTTCCACATCTGCAAGCTTTCTCAAATCTTTATCAACCATACAGGTGATGTAACAGCCAAGTTTTAAAACAGAGATGGAAACAACAGAAGAAAATGCAGATGAAATTTTAAATATGCTCTTAAATATATTCTCACTATTACAAGCTCAGTAAATGTTACAAAGAGAAAAAGAGTGGACCAACAAGAAGTTCAGTGAGAAGGGCCTGATACCAAGAACAAGTACAGCAAGACAGAGAAGGTGGGTTAAAAAGCAGAGAACCAGATGATGGAAAAGCCTGACAAGATGGAAGGAAGGAGAATTCTCAGCCTGAAGGAAGCACAGGACCTTCTGCCTAATGGCATCTATAGGTAGCTGAGCAGAAGACACGTAGTATGCAAGGCAGAAGAGGAAGAAGCAGATCTGAAGGTAATTCAAGTGGTATGACAAACAGTAGTGGGAATCAAAACACCAAAAAGACACACAAGAGAGGCATCACATAATTTAAAAGGGAACTCACGATGCAGGAGGTGACACAAGTAATTGGAAGAACAATTCTATGTAGAGAAAGATGTGTAGGAAAAAGACGTTTTTTCTATGCATTACAGGAACAGCCAAACAGTATGTATCTAATGTGACCAACAGGGAAAATTCGTAACACCAGTGTTTAAGATAATAATACAAATATGCAATGCCAACCCATTTTTCCCTGCCAGTAGAATGGGTACAAGGTCACATCTCCCAAATGTTCATTGTTCAAATGGCTTCCTATCTCCTTGAAAAATGATCAGCGCAATGAATGCTACTCTGCAGCAAGAAAGGCTAGAAACTTAAATGTAACTGGGTCTTGAAGTAAGGAGGAAGAAAGAGATGCAATAATGGTCTTACAGTAAAGGCAGCTTATCACTATGTTTTCTCTGTGTGGATGATACCTTATGATGCACACACATCAAGCACACAAAATTAGTATCCACAGATAGCACCAAAAGAGCTATTGGATGCTTCGTAACAGCACTTGGAGTTGAGCAGGGACAGATGGGATGGGGAGCCGCTCCTTCCTAAGCTCAGAACCACACAGGCATATGCTTTGCAGGACTGCCAATGCAAGGCAAAAATTATGGGAGGATGCAAGACTAAGGCAAGTAACAGTCTGTCTTTTCCAGATGTAGTTCACATGTCCTGAGGTGTGACCGTCAGCTATTTCCAGACTAATTAGAGGAAGATTCTCTGGCAACAAATAATAACTCACCAAACAAGAAATACAGAGTTGCCCTTTCAGGCATGTTGGTTGGACCAGTTAGCTCAAGTTGCAATTCTTGGCAACACAGAGCCTGAGCTCCAAGTATCTTCTCTGCAGATTCTCTCAGGAAGGCTGAAAAGCCTGCTCATATCTACCGACACTCACTGTTCACTGCATCAAGTGACCCACTTGCATAGTTTGCAGGAAGACACAACCTGAAATCTCAGTCTTGCCCAATGCCACGAACACATGCAGCAGTTTTCCAGATGACTTCTTCCTGTCCACAAAAAGTTGCATAATCACCTTGCACAAAGGACATGAAATCTGAGTGAAATTATAGGAGAAAGTAAGGAACGTAGGTGATGGAGGGGCTAGATTAAATGACTCAACAAAGCATTTACAGAAGAAATCATCTTGGAGGTGCTGCACAACTATATATGGTGGGAGAAAACAAAGGAAGTAGATATGCCTGCTGCTACTGTGAGGGCCCTTGCTTATCCTTCTGGAGAAGTCTATTACCACAATGGGCATTAGCAGACATACTAAAGGACAGCAGGCAGGTAATTGCTACCAAAATAGAAGCACCTAGCAACTCCAGGAAACACCCTGCTTGCTCTTGAATTGTCCCCAACCATTTTCCTTCAATAGCCAACCACAAATGACAATGAAGAAGAGGTGATGGTTATTCTGCCTCCATTCCATCTGCCAATCATTATCAGTCAAGCTGGCAACCAAGGCACTAGATGCCAGAGGTATACCAGATAATTCTGTATCAACTAATAGGGATGAAAATTGCCACAGAATATCCTTTCTCATCTTCTTTATAATAATGCCGTCAGAGATGAGCAAGAGAACATACAGAATATACCAGGATTAGGGTAGCAGTAAACATTCTATGGAAGTGTGGTGCAGAAGAAGAGCTGAAAACAAAAATACTCTCAGTCTTTCAGAGAACCCAGCAGTGTCATTCAGAGTACCCATTATCTGTGGAAGGTACACTGAAGAATAGGATAGACTTTYGGCAACTATGTGCAATTCACTCAGAAATGTCTGCTGCACACATGCAGCCATGGTAAACCATAATTTATTTCTTGTACATGAAGAACTATGGAAGCTGTTGAAAGTTGCCTTAGCGACTTGTTCAACTCCTAGCAGAAGGTGAGTGAGCACTCTTTCTTGTTTACATAAAACAGGAGAATTGTCCAGCAGAGTCTGTTTCTTCTTTCTGTGATGAAAAGAGCAGCAAATAAAGTGCTCTTAGGCCTGGATGTAAACTAAAGTGCTGCAATCCTGTTAATGTAATGGTTGAGAATCACCACAAATCCAGGAACATAAACATTCGTGCACTGTGAAAAAGATATTATTTCACAATGTTAAAGTTATTAGCTTGGTTTTCAGAAACAGGGTAGCTACATCAGCACCTGAGCTTTTGACAGCCTTCTGGAACCCAAACTGCACAGTGTACACGTGTATCCCATCAACCCCAAGGCTGTATTTTTTTTCATTATTGGTTATATCAATGTCAATATTAATAAGTTTCTGTTGGGTGATAAATGGTGGTAACGTTTTGCTAAGAGAGGTCCTAGTTCAGACACAGACTAGATAATAAGTTAGTCTTGCTGGTCTGTCTAAATGAATTAGGCTTCTATAATTCCTTCTTCTTCTCCAAAGACTTAACGGCATAAAGCATCACTACAAAATTCAGATATGGTCTTAAAAGATTTTGCCTGAAAACCTCTAGCTGAAGGAATTTCAGGTCCCTGATTCATATTCTGGGGTTGACTATGTATTCACACCCTACTTCACACCTTGTTTAGGCTCAAAAGCACATTATTCAAGATCAGGCAAATCTTTCACAGAGACTGTTGCTAGTTACACAAACTACTGATAAAGATATTCCAGTGTTCTGCATATGTGCAGTATCAGCAAACACAGAAGACTCAAAAGAGAATCTTAAGGGATGTTTAGACTGATGTATCCAACAACAGAACTCCTGCAAAATAATGATTCATTTAAATTCAACCAGAATCCCTCCCATAGCCATTCAACTATCCTTACAATAACTCCTACACTGTGCAGGGCACTGAACAGTTGTTTTCCCTATGAAGTTACTTAGTTCAACTCTTTGAGGAAGAGACAGTTATTTTATTATGAAGTCATACAGTTTACAGCTTATCCACTCAAGTCAATCCCCTGGACATTAATGCAACAAAAACAAAATGCAAAGCACTTAAACAGATTACCTACGCAGCAGCTCTACTAAAATTCCTCTACAAAAGCGGGTACCTTTGGCATATTTGAYAGAGTAGAAAGTTTCTCATCTCTTTTGATCTTGATTAAAAAAGTAGCTTTAAACGCTGGTTCATCAAAGCACGGAAACGCAGACCTTGCTGCCAGAGGTTCAAACTGAGTTGCTGCAAACCACCTAGTGGGAAGAGAAGAGCAAATTAAGAATTATGAAAAGGATAAATGTCAGTTTATTTATGATAGAACAGTCATCTTCCCCCCAAACTTTGTAACAGCTTGTTATAGCAGGAGCTTTCTGAATGGTAGATGGCAGGGTTGGTCCAGTCAGAAGAAATGCTTCATTAACAGAAGTTTTTTATTTGAGGACTAATCTGCTTGGCTGTTTTTTTCCTTTCTTAAGAGAGAAGAATACACCTGTAATAACCCAAATACAGAACAATCACCAAAATATAAGCCAGCCAGTTTCCAGTAAGAAGGAACAAAAAGGAGACTGAAAAATTAAATTAATGAGCATGTCCACTAAATTAAAGTTTTGAAACCTCAGCAGCAGATGGGACTACAAAGAAGCTTTTTCATCTAATTGTCATGCCTCCTCCTGCAGATGGTCCCACAGTTCATCTAACTGTATGCCTGCTCCCCTTGCTGGCCAGTAAATGGATTCTGTGTAAGTTCATGCACTGTCTTGTCTCTAATCCAACAGCTAGCCATATCACAAGAGAACTTCTCAGAAGTCTACATTCCTTTTCCCATATTTTGATACTAACTAGGTGCAGAATTTATCACTTTTCCTAGAGAGCATCTCTGACTTGTATTCTGCTCCTGCAAGACAACCCTGGGAGCTCAACAAGAAGTTTGCAGATTTAAGTCTTGTATTTATTGGAGCTAAATGGTGGAGAGAACAGCTGTTCACATTGCTTTTTTTTTTTTCTTTCTTTCTTTTTTGTTTTTAAAAAACCCTACTGCTAAGCTACCCACAAGTTCTTGGGGTTTTCTTTTCTTCTGCACCACGACTCCAACATTTTTGGACCTATAAATTTTCTGAGGAGGCACACTGCTGACAATTCGTAAGATTAATCTCTATGCATCCTTTCAACTCCTTACTCTTCTCTTCCTGCTCACTGACAATCTTGAAGTTGGTGCAGAAAGTTTCTTTTTCTTTTTTTTTTTCCTTCACCCCAAGATTTTGCAAAAGAAAAACAAACAAGAAAGAACCATTCTGCATAAAAATATAAATAAGGCCCAATATTTTTTTTTTTTAATTTGCATCTGGCAACAGTGAGTTATTTTGCAATTTGACAATATTAATGGTTTTGGTGGCAATATAAAAAAATCTTCAAAAGAAAATAAAACTAAACTGGAAAAAAAGACATTTCCTTGCAAAAGCAGCTTGATAGCTTGAGTTTTATACAGAAAACGCAGTAACAACAGACGTTGCCGAAGTAGCCTGCATTTTTAAAACCACTGTCATTAAGCATACAGAGACAAAGAACCTAGCAATAGATGGAGCCAGGCAAGGCAATGGAAAGGAAGATATCAGCGAACAGTTATCTGAAAAGGATTTACTGAAAAGCATACAAGTTAAAGCATGTGCTACATCCTGTCCCTGAACAAAAGCAGGTAACATTGGACTGAAGGGGGACAAAACCGCAAGAACTTACTGACAGATCATCTTTTTCCTCTGTGAACACTTACACTTTGTCTTTCTACTACAGTAAATACAAGGAGAAAACAAAGCTTCAGCTATATCAAAATAGGAAAAAACATGGAAATTCAAAAAGAAGCTAATCATTCAAGTGATTTTTGCCTTCTACGCTTACTGTATTCTTACTCCCACTTACTTCACGGTAATGCATGTCTTTAAAGTTTGTGATAAGCCACTTAGGTCTATTTCATTTCATCTTGTGATACGTTCTTCTGATGCAATCTACACCCTTTGTGATTCTTTATTATCCAACGCATTCCGCAACAGAGAGACAACTTCTGGCATTTTTGTTATAATGACGGAATTCTGAAGCATATCAGCAGTTTCCCAAGTGGCAACAGATTCTCTCTAATGATCATGCATACACTATACCGTTTTAGTATATGCTCCGGAACAGCCCTTTCGTAAGAGGCTTATCAAACAGCACTTTACCTGGAAGATCTGAACAGTCATCTACGTTTGCACCTCAGTAAAACACACCCACCTTCACTGGAGATGCAGGCAAACTGAAACAGATCAGCAATCCTTTAACCCAAATTTATTTCTTAAAATCCTTGATCTCTTAAAGAAAGCCCCCTAGACTACCTCACATGAGGACCAACAGGAACACATGGGAGTAAAAAGAACAGAGTTCCTGTCTTCTCTCAGTTACTGACCAGTTCAAGAACCCACTTAATGTTCCGCAGTTCATCTGAATGCACCAGGTTTTGCATGTATTTGAAAACAACTGTTGCAGCTAACTTATTTTCTTGTACAATTCAGCGCTATGTCATAGACCCCCTAGGATCTAGATAAAGGGAGTTTTAAAGGCAAACTGTAAGTAAACTTTAGAAAAATAAATGAGTTTTGGTTTAAATGTCTGTTGTTAATGCTTAGAGAGGCCTGCTGAATCTGAAATAAAACATCCTGGGTTTTTGTTTAGAGAATAGAATAGAAATATAKCTTACGTTGTGCAGCTTCCTAACAGTCTATGAAATCATCTTTACACTGAGTATCTTGTTTTGTTCATTTCTTTAAAGATGAGTTATCATTGAGGGACTTAAATAATTGAAACATTAGCAGCATATAGTTATCATAGTTCACTGGATAGAGAAAAATTATGACCAAATTTGCCACACTTCTGTTTTATTCTTCAAGGAGTCTCACCGAAAAAGTTTGCAACATGTCAGTGAAGGCTCTTGTTTTAAGTAACTGAAAATAAATACAATCTCAGTGTGATCCTCTTCCCAGACAATCATTTCAAGTCTATATTACAAAAGGTTGGGTTGGTGGTGCTAACTGTAAGTTCTGCCTTCCCCTTCCAGGAAACGAAATCTACTTACTAATATTTTGGGAATTTCCATACAAACTCTCTGTTGTTGCAAAAATTTGTAACACTGATAACATTGTTTCTTCTTGCTTTTTCCTTTACATTCAACTTTTTTTTTTAAGCTTTAGATCTTAGCATTTCCCTGCACAAGGTCGTAAAAGTTTTAAGTCTTTATTTAGCAATTGTTTTGTGGGCCCTTCAAAACTACTTTCCTGCCAGCTTGTCCTGGATTTACCCATACTGCTCTTTCCATCTTTTGTTTATTGCACCGCACTGTTTCTAGAAAACTTCCATGGACAATTACATGCCACCAAAGGCATGAACACTCTTAAGTATAYGACCAGTGTAAGGCCCATTTGAAGCGGGTGGTGGTGGGTGGCAATTTCATTAATCTTCCTGGTAACGAGCACTGATTTACCCTTTTTAAAAATGACTGACATTTCTCTTTCCTCCAATCACTGTGAACTTCGCCTGACTGCCATGACTTTTCAAATATGATTGAGAGCGGCTTGGCAACTACATCTGCCAGTTCTCTTAGGACTGTGGGATGCACCTCACTGAGTCCCATGGACTTGGGTATGTTCAGGTTCCTCAGATGGTCTCGAACCTGATCTTCTCCTACGATGGTAGGACTGTGCTCCCCCAGTCCCTGCCTTGAGACTCAGGGAGTCGAGAGACGTGCGAAGAATTTCCAAAGAGAGAAACTAAAAATTAACAAACAAAAAGSCACACTATAGCTATTTACAACCACTACACTGCACTACATTTAACTGATGGAGAGGCTGTTCTGACTTAATGAACTCATCCGTGAAAGACATTTTTCAGGTAGATTAATCAGGAGATTAAAGATCGATTTTGCTCAACAGGAATCAGTTGTACAAAACATCCAACAGGAGAAGCAGCCTTGTTATTTCTATTATCAAAGCACAATCTAGAAATGACAGAAGAGAGAAGCTGCATTTGTGGGCATACCTTTGCTTAGAATTCTCATCCTTGTAAGAAATTTTGTAAAAGCCATAATAGGTATCTGATAAATTAGATGAATATTCTATGTTGACAGTATAATTCTGTCCTACAAGGAGAGCCTCAGGAGCCATGACTGCAATCTGGTCATGCAGTGGATACTCCAGGAATTCAGCTGGCTTCGCTTGACGCCCTCCTGCTGAAGTGATGGTTGCCTTGGTAATATTAAGTCCTGAGCTGTGAAGTATGATCTTCCAAGTTACCTGGACGATGTTAACCACTATCTTTACAGAGCCTGCAAATTTCAGAGTAGTTAGGTTTGGCTGCAAGACAAGATCATAATGCAGTGGTACAACATCCGGAGGAAGTCTAATTTTTGCCCATGGAAATGGTTTTCCATTAGTTGCCAAAGGGTATATTAGTTCCATTGTATGTTTTTTTTCATGGCAGCCTTCTTTGGTAAAGGTACATTTGGGAAGAAGATAAATCGCCATTATTAATGAAACTGCAATCACAAGAACAACTGTGCAAACCACCATGGTCCTCGTAGAGGGCATCGAACACGATCCATTTGGATTTTGTCTATAGACAGACATGTTATTCCGGAGACCTGAACTTCTGTTCATGAAGGACATCCCCAGCAGTTTTGCTGACGACTCATAATCCTCTTCATCATCGTCCATTTCGTGCTCTCCAAGGCCACGCACCAAGAGCCGGGAGCTCCTTGGTTCATACTCCACTTCATCAGGCTCCAGGGGATGTAAACAGGGTTCTTTTGCCAAGTCAACCACATCGGGCTCTTCTTCAAACATACTGTTTTCAATCATATTCCTGGGTAACTGAATTCGATCTAAAAAAGAAAAGACTGTATGTTACATGATAAACAAAAAGCTAATTATAATATCTCAAACATAGTTTACTGAATTACAGAATAGGAAACTCTTTTACAGCACATACGATCAAGGGCTCTCCAATTTTCTCTCTCAGGTCTGTTTCCAGAAAACATTTCTGTGCTTTTCTGCCTACTGTAATTTTTTGTTCAGTGTCTTCAAAAGGATGCTTCCGTTGCGCATACTCAATCACGTCTTGCATCATAACTGGGGATCAGATATACCACTGCACAGCACTCCTAGTTCACTGATGTCAGTGTCTTGGCTACATTTCCACTACCCCAGCTAACTACATTTGTAATCAAATAAATCAGCTAAGATGGAATATTCTTTATGTTGCAGGGTAAAGCACAGGCAGCCAATACAGTTCTAGAGGTGTTTCTGAATATGCTACTTACTGAGTTCCTTAATAGGAGAGAAAATCTGCCAACATGCTGGCAGCTACACAAATAAAATATCCATTTGATGTTTTTAAGCTTCATTTTTCACACACACCCCGAAAATGACAAAAAAATATTTCTTACATAAAAATGGCAGTATAAAAATTACAGTTCCAATTGACATCTTCATTTAAGATCTAGCTCATACGACCCTTGAAACAATCCATACAGGTAGGAAGTTAAATCAGTGCCGATCAGACTGTTTGTCTCCATAAAATTTGTCCTTAACAGATAACAGATCACTGAACATAAAAGAAGAACTGAAATTCATACCAAATTTTAAAAGCATATTCTCATATTCTACATGCAGTTATATTTTAATCAAACTTCTGGTCATATCTATAACTGTTTATGTAAAAGGCTATCTTTCAGATAACTACTCAGTGGAAAGTGGAAAAAATTAAAAACACCGTTGGAAAGAAGTATATACAGGGAATGGGACATGGACACCCCAAAATAACTAACTTAGGAGCAAGGAACTTTTTTTCATACTGTATTTAATCCAAAGCACTATAAATAACATAGAAATGATGTTGATTGGCTTTTGTTAGGACACCACATAGTTGCCTAGAGAACAAAACAACTCAAATGGAAAAGCCATCTATATGGAGATTTCTCTCCCAGAAAGCCCAAGAAATCCCATTACTAACTTTTTAGGGTCTTGAAATTACAGTTAATTTGAATTCGTCCCCTGTCACAGCTTCTATCTAAGGGACTAGACAAAACTTTTGTCCAACTGCAAGGCTTCCGAAATGAAACTAACCTCTTTCAGATATGAAGGTCTACTGCTAACTGAACAATAATCACATCATGCCTCCATCCTCCACATTCTATGTTTTCAGAATGAGAAAGATAAATTTTTCTTTGGATCCAAACATACTGAAACGTGGGTTGACTTTTATTAATTTCTGACAAGAATGTACTTTGCCAATCTGTATGCAGCCTAGAATATCAGTGTTCCTATACTACATTGCTGATTTTATCTATATTGCTAGGCTCACATCCGATAATTGAGGATATTATTATACAGAAATAAATTACATGAATAATTTCAGGAATATAACTATATACAGCTGCTTGATAGGAGTTAAAATGTTGAAACAGGCTAACGGAAGATATTGGGAAGGTGAAGATTTATAATTTGGTAGTAGCCTTCTCCCCCCCCCCCCCCCCCTTTTTTTTTTTAAAGTCAGGTTTCCATATGGCTGAAATTCTCAAAGGTGAAAATAAAACATCTTAAAGAAAAGATGGAAAGAATCTTTTCAAACCAGATATACCAAACTCCTCAACATTTACTCTAAAATGTGTCAAGACTTCCTGTTTCAAGGCCCCAAACTCAAAAAACTAAAGTGCCAGTAGCCGTAACACTGAAAAGGATGGAGCAAGAATTCTTATTCTAGCCCATGTTCTACTGTGCTTTTCTCTTTGTGTGATATCTGTGTATTAAACATCTAATGATACTTGCCTGCCACTTATTTCAGAGTTAGACTGACAGACTATTCAGATACCTTCAAAACAAATAACAGCTTCATGAATCAGCACCTTGCATCTCAAACAAAAAACTACTGCATTACTTTAAAAATTATCAACCTTGAACATTTTCCTTATTTTAAGGCCTTTGCAGAAAAAAGAAAATAAAAAATCCTACCCCACAAAAGTCAGTAAGAGGAGGGTGCACTGGTCAGTCTGAACAAGCAATATGGAGGTGCATGAAAGCAGGGAGTTTGCTGGAATTTGGATCTACCTGCTCACCCTTTGTCCCATTGTAAACATGCTGCTCTGACTAGGAATAGGATCATAGGGTCACAGGACACCTGAGGTTGGAAGTGACTTCAGGAGGTCATCTCCTCCAACCTCCAGGCAAAAGCAGCTTCTAAAAGCTTCTGCCCTTGTGGCATTTCCCAGTACAGTGCTCACGTTTCAGCCTTCAGGCTGCATTTGCAGTTGTCCAGCACTATGGTCTCTACACTGGAGCATGTGCACTCGTACTATCAGACTGGAGTCCTCACAGAGTAAAGAAAGAGGATAGAAAGCTAAGTTACAAGTGAAAACACGTAGACAAACTAGTGGAGAAAAAAGAGTGGAAAGACAAAGTATTGTGCAACAGAAGCTCTTTTACAATTTCTCTACCCAATAACAGTTTATCAAGAATTCACTAAACTACTTCTAGCAGAGATTCTTGTTGATTACTCCCTCAGCTGGTTGCTTTTCAAATCTGCTGGCTAGCTTCAATCAAATCTGAACACAGACTCAAGACCAAATTTCTTCAAGTCCCAATGCAATCTCCCCCCAAAACAACCAGCTGCTAGTGGAAGACACCCAAATCAATATCTGCTATGGAGAAAAAGCAGGTATTAAGACTCACATCTTAACCACTCCAAAAGGTAGCAGCCAATCAGTACACAGCTCCAACCCCAGCCATGGCATGTGCTGCTGCATGGCCAGCAAAAGAGGTAGAAGACAGGGGAGGCACTGCAGAGGGAAGGAGGAGAAAGATAAAGAGTATAAATCTGGCAGAAAGTAGACTTCACCAGTTCATAGAATAGTTCGCTTTTTGAAGAGCTTATTCTCTAGTAAGTTTCTTCTAAAGCCAACAATCTTCGTATTTTCAAAGTTGCAGGCACTAATAACTCCTTYAGTCAAAAAGAATTAAACAAAAAAATCTCAAACTGAAACTAAGATAGAAAAGGTAAAACAGAAGTTAAGTTTCAAGGCAATTTCACAGTTTTAATACCTAAGAGACATTCATTTCTAGGAAAACAACAGTTAAAACCAATTTCTATGGAAGTATTTGCAAAAATTGGAAGCAATCAAAGTCTTGGTTGATTCTGTAATGCTGAAAATCTGTAAAATCAGAACTTTAGTGAGGATCAAGGGCATCACCAGACTACTACCCTCCACTGGAAAGCACATAGATGAAGTATCAGAAGGTTACTGGAGTTATTTATGCTGACATACGCATTCACAGAAGCACAGAAATCAGGCTACTTTTTGGAGAGGAACCATGGCAAACATGTTTAAAGCTTTTACACTTAGATAAACTCAGGTCTGTTTGCTTCCTGATGGTTCACTGGAATTTGTAACATGATAGTGTGAGTCATCAATCACGTGAATTGAACTCTTATGTCACTTCAGTTTTAACCCATGAGCTGCTACAGTATGAGCTAAAAAGCCCATAGGAAGGACAAAAAAAAAGGTATTCTTAAACTGAAACAAGCCATAAGGAATAAGCAGTAGCCTGAGGAATATGATTGCAACCATCACGTTTCACTGTCAACTTTCACACCAAGTATGGCCAAGAGGCAAACATTTCCACTGCAAAACATACTAAAAGCACGTTAATTTAGATTCCAAATATGACGCAAGAAAAATTAGTATAGCTGCAAGACTAGGGAGCTTTAACCTGTAAAGAAGCTGCATGGTTCCAGTGAACTACCACCGCCATGCCAGAGGCTGGAGGTGCACTAGAGCCATTTGTGGTCACATTAGTCCATAATTAAGGAAGTACTGATCTGAGCTGCTAAAATGTACTACAAAAATTATCTGTCATCAGGCATGGCAATTTAAATCTAAATCCTTACTAAACATGAGCTTTGTGTAAGAGTGAACAAGGAGGTAAAAAAAAGTCATGGGGCTGAGTATTGTTGCTCCCTACTTAGCACTAATGAAATGACACTAAAAGCTTAAAGCTTAAGCTTTCAACTACAGCAGCTAAAAGCTTAAACACACCCAAGTAAAAGTGATTTACACAATTCTTCCACAAATTTGTAATCTGAAAATTAGAGATTTTCAACATCTTCCTCAATACGTGATGTATTATCACATCTAGCAGAGAACAATGTGAATACTCACAGTTTAGCAACAATCCTAAGAAGAGATGTGAAGTTAAAAACTAAATGTGATAGACTAATCCGGAAAGCCAATCCTCCTAATACAGCAAAGCTGAAGGAAGGCAGATATTTTCTCAAAACTGATGGTTTTGAAAAAGTTTCTTTAGAGCTGCCTCCTGCAACGGAGATGCCCAAAAACCTATTGCAACATACCTCCTCATTACAATATTCAGGGGACCATAACAAGCCTGCTCTGTTGTTTTCTGTAAAGAGGACAGAATGCTTAGACATGAAATTCAAATGCAGTTTACAGCAGGACAAGTCAACAGTACAACAAGCTTGCTCTATGTACAGCACCCTTTGCTAATGTGAACAGTGTAGTCATATCTAGGTGGTAAAAAGTGCCATGACTTAAGGACACAACGGTGAGTAATTAATCAGACCAAGCTGAACAGAAGGAGGTCCCTTATCTTCTTCCTACAAGACATACATTTCACTTCTATACCCCTTCACAAAGTAGTCTTTTAAACTTACAAAGCAACTTTATTACAAAATTTAAGTTCAGTATAAAACATGATCATGCAAGGACAATCAGGGTCTGCAGTAAAACTGTCTAGTATTTTCTCCAAGTATTTATTTTGTCTGAAGAACTCCATTCCCATTAACATGCAGAATGTAAGCTTTCCCCTGAAGTGTAAAAACCTCAGGCAACATCATGTAATGAATCTCAGTGTGCAGCAATGAAGTATCTTATGATGTTTTGGTTGTGGGATCCGTTACAAATATTCTGTAGAATAAAAAAAGTCATTATTCCTTTATTTTTCGGAGTCAGTATCTTCCTATAATACTATTGATAACTCTTTATAATGCTAGAAGTACGTACCTTTGCAAAACAAAATCAGTAATTTCTTCACTATCAGGGTTCATGTCTGGGCATTCTATCTCAGAACTGAAATCTCAACATTCAAAATTCTTGTATCAATCTGTGACCCATTCCTCAAGCTCATTCCTTTTTAAAATGTATGTAGAAAATGCTCGAAGGCAACTGTTCTTTTTTTCAACTTTCCATGTTCTAATTAAGAGGTTAAAAAACTGCACCATTTAAAGCCCACAAATCCTGTTGGTAGAGTCAGACAGACCGTTGCCACTTTCTGAGACTGAAGTTCAGCACATTATCATCTTTAAATAATGAGCAGGTATCACACAGTATTTTTACTGAAAGAAATGTTAAAAGAATTACAGTAACACCCGGCACTTCGTAGCAACCAAACCCCTATTGCAGACATAAGCATAGGAAAATTTCTATTACTCTAGAATAACCTAGAAGCCAAACAACTATTGGGTAGCATGTTGTCACAGACCAGCAGATGTAGCAAAACCCAAGGCCAAACCAAATGGCCCTGTACAAAGTGTGCCTACCAGCTGGAGTAAAAACTGATTCCCACAGAAAGTAAACTAGTTCAGTTGCATTTAAATAATGGGAAAGAGGGTGTGGAGTTACTGCTGCCTAAAAAATACACATCTGCTAATGTGTCAATGTGTTCTGTGCCTGGTCTATCGGGAAAGAACACAGAAAAACTATGAACAAAGTACTTGGTTTTGCTACCTGACTTGCTACCAAGCAACTCACTGATATTATGTCAAAGAATAATTCTGTCCAATGACTTCAGGAATAGCTACAGGTGTTTAACAACAGGGCTAATTATTCAGGGCCATAATACTGTTTCACATATCTAACTTTTATGTCCAACTTTGAAAGCATTGGCCTTTTCTTAGCAGAAGCAGCTGCTGACCAAACAGCAAATTCCATAGACAAACCACATGGATTTTGTTCCTACTAAAGGCTGGTTGCATTTGCTAAGACTATCCAATACGGTGAAAAGCAACTCTGAGGTGTTTTCTTCCTTTTAAAGATCTATTTTACATTCATGTACCTGTCTAAATGCCACCTTTTTCAGAAGTAGTGGTGAAACACTTGCAAGATTTCAACACAGATAGTAAGCTCAGAATATGTGGTTCCTAATACATGAACGAACCTGCTACTACGATGGTAAAGTGAGTTTGAGAAAGATGCCAGCAAGACAAATACTGTGTCACACAGTCTAATGTCAAAAGACCAAAGGCTCCACTATTCCTTAAGCATTAGAAAATCAGTTTTACACTCTTAAGTTTTAGCAAACAGCAGAAAGCTAGTTTTTTTACAGGACTCCAAGAAAAGATTTGAAGCACTTACGAGCACTTGCAAATACACTGTGTATGGCAGGTAAGCACATTTCAAGCAGACAGATTTATTGTCATAAAGATAGAGAGACTGGTTATAGCACATGGAACCTGATCTTCTCTCTTTTATTTGGACTTTGAAACTAGTAACAAAGGAAAGGAATGTGACAGTGAAGGCTAAAGCAGGTCACTCATACATAGCCATTCGACACAAAGACTGTACAAATGCTACTGCTCTTTTAAGTTATTTAATCCTTGGCAGTAACTAGTATTATGTCACATGGAGGAGCCAATAAAGAAACTTTGCAGAAATCACAATACATGTGAAGTCACTGCACTGCCTTATATCAAAAGCAGTATATTCAGTACAACCATGTTCCCAGCAAAAAAAAAAAAAGGTTGAAAATTAGATATCAGAAGAATGTTTGCATTGAAACTTAAAATTCATATTTTGCTTAGTGAAATGACAGTTCCTCATCATATCTGGAAAAAAAAAAAAAAATGGAAGCACTCCACAATTTAACAAGAACCTATTATAGCCAAGACAAACATATACATTTTTTCTGCTACAGTTGCAGTGTCTTTAAGAGGTAATATGACCTGTGCAGTTGCCCATGCATGGCACTAGGAATTTTGTAATAGATCTACTTGCTGTAGAATCTGTTCTTTTAAGAAAAGGATGAACATGTTACTCACCGTACAGTATTCATCTGTATTTATGAGAGAGGAAAACAAAAACATACCTACTTCAGGTTTACATAGTGAATTTCTCACACATATGTCATGTGATCAGTCCTTCCAAAACAGAGACAAGAACAACATGAAATGTGAGAGCCAATAAAAAACAGAGGAACTTGCATTGTATAGTTTGAATGCAAGGAGGAGGAAAACAAGCTGTAAGAAAACAGCGTAAGTAATAGTCAGCAAGTTTTCAGAAATTTTATGGGTTTGTTAAGATTAAACCAACATATAAAAAAATACTACTTTTTATTTTAAATTTAAAATAAGTCTACATTTTAAATGTACAAACCACTAACTGTCATTAGAAAAAAATTATTCTTGATGTATAGCAGGAGAGAAAGGCTAGACTGGACTGTAGAAACAAAAATGTAATTTTTCACATTAAATAGTTATTTAAAATGTGTATAAGGACATTTGAGACACTGAGGATTTGGAAAGACTATTAAAGGGTCACACTTTTTCTCCTGAACTCTACGTACCCAAATCTGCATCTTCAGCCTCAAATAAAAGGAGGGTAGGGAGAGAGAAATGTTCTCTCAATACTCCAAATCTCTCTGAATTGTCCTGACTAAAATGTCAGAAGTATTACTATAGAAAAGCAACATAGTATATGGTTTTCAACCACCCTTTTCTAAGTTGTTTTGTTAATTCAATTTGGCATAGACCCATCTTCCACACTTACCTAGTCAAAGCCATAAATTTATTAGTTTACGCTGAGTTACTTAGTGAAAATATAATTTTAACAGAATTGTAAAAATTAAAACTATATACACAGGCTCTGTTCCTACTAATGTTAGTTTACCAATTTGGCTTAACAGGGAATGAATCAATCTCCACAATTCCAAACTGCAAAACATTAAAGTTTTCATAGAAGAAAGAGGGGAACATTCACTTTTATTTGTAGACCCCATGTTGGACTCATTGCTTGAGTCTTGCTCCAAATCTTGATCTTATTCTCAGCCAAAACTATTGTTGTGGTTATTGTTTCTGCCTTGCCTGAGGGGAAAGAAGGGAGACAGGCAGCCCAAAGGGGAGTTCCAAAACACAGATCCATTTTCACAGGTGCTGAAACTGGCACACAGAGGCACTTCGAAGGAAGCTGAGATTCTAAATACTACACTGGAAATCCAAAAGCTGAGAAGTGTTTCAGAAAGTGCAATCACTTCCTTGGTGGGGGCTGCCAATTAAAAATCACTAGTTCCAAACACCACTAGTTAGAATTTTTATCACTGCAAATAAGCATTAAAGTTTAAGTCAACAGAAATAACAACACCTGGTATAGATAAGTACAACTTGTAATCCAGTATTTTTTTCAACAGATGAGGAATAAAATGGCCTTGGCTTGCAAAGAAGTAGAGGTTTAACTGACAACTAAACATCTGAATTGGTAGCCTGTGAAAATGTGCGCTTAAAACTTTCATTGTTAACATTTTCTTAGAAAGAAACTTGGTATTTTTCCAATAAAGATAAAATAAGGCTAGAAACCTTAGTTAATGCTATTTATGAACTGCATAATCTAGTAAGTCAGAAAGGAGTTTTGAAAATCCAGTAGAGAAGGAAGTGGCTCAAATGCTGTTACACTCCACCCCACTTAACCACTTCAGCAAATGAAATAAGAAAGATCAAGAAACAGAAGTGACAACTTAGAAAATCTACAATATTTTATGACAACAGTTTAATGAATAGATAAATAAATAAAGATTTTAAGAATAAAAACCTCGAAAGAGGTGGATACTGAGGCAATTTTTTTGCTTGTTTTTCACATTCCCCCTTCCCTTTTTATTTAGGCATCATCATTTAAATCCGTATCTATCTATTATGTCCTATTTATACACTATATCTTAAGATCTTTGGCACAGGATATGAACACATAGATGACATTACCTCACCAGTAGGTGATATCCAATTTTTTCCCTACAAAATTATCAAAGAATACAAATAATTACCATTGATTAATTCCCGGCTGCATATGCCAGTAACTGCTCAGTCTGCAAGTGCTTACGAGTAACAAAGCTCCTCTCATCTAAAGCCTTCTTTAGGGTCCTTCTGAATGTTTGGATGCAGCTTCAGAATTTCCTTCTGTGTTACTGCAATTTCAAAACCTGCTAGTCAAATCAGAAATAACCTCAGTTCTGTAAGAAACCCAGAACATGATCCCTTAGATAAAATTATTGATCTCAGCAAATATGTACATGAAAAGTGCCCTCAAATGCTCAACTGTGTAGCAGCCTGTAGCAAAAAATGCATTAGATAAACCAGCAGTAGTAGTCATATGAAGTCTCCACACATTTCCAGCCTTACGACTGGTTGCTTGCTTAGGGAAATCATTTTCACTTTGTGATCTGAACAAAGGATTATACATGAGACACTTAAATCAACTGGCTAAAAGTAATGCACTGGTCGTTAACCTTTACTTTGATTTAAACTGTAATTCCCTGTTGATGCAGCATCAGAAGCTATGAAAGGAAAGCCATGCCTTCTGAGCATGGGGCATACATATGAAGTAGTGTCTAGCTTTTAGACAGTTAGCTAGAGCAAACAGATGAATGGACCCACTCATCTGCAGAACTGCTTGTCATCCTAATCTTTACGGCCAGTCCAGAAGAATGGGATGGAGCCTCTCAGTCCACCTGAACAYTGAGTACGTAGTAGCTTCATCACCTTTTGACACACTCGAAAGGAGACCGCCTCCAAAGTTATTTGTGAAGCAGAATTCCCTTCCATCTCTGCTGCATCAGAGAACTAAACAGTAGGAATAAAGTACTGAGTGGAGCCACTGGAGCTATGCAGTCCAGTTCTTGCTATCACAGACAACCATAACAACTGGTGGTCAATCCAGACAAGACTTTATGTGCAATTTTATTCTCAAAAAAAAATCTGCAGAAATACAAACCTGAAGCCAAGTCCTAGAACTCCTTCACCATACCTTAGCATTACCTTCTCTCTATTTCACTAATTACTCATTACCTCAAGGAAAAAAAGTCTTCACCATTTAAAAAAAAAAAAAAAAAAATCGGTGTAGTAGAAATGAAATACTTACTCAGTAATGCAAAATTCACTCTTGGAAAGTTTCTGTAGTTGATTTGCTAGCAATATTCCATGCTCAGCATGGAATTATTCCCAGAACTGCAGGTAGTAGCAGGAAACCTAGTAACCATCCTTCAAGGATTAGATTTGCCATTTGTATCAAACTGTTGATTGCTGTGGTTTAGTGTCTCATCTTTTCTTGATGAATTGTATACATTAGGATAGTCAAAAATCAGTACACAGTGGTTGCTGCAGATTGCTTTATAAATAACAAAAAAAAGTAGAAATTGGGGGAAAAAAAGGACAACAATTTTATATGTTTAGCAGAAAATGGTAATAAGAATAAGAGCAGTTGATCAGACCTGAATAATTAAGAGAAGTGCTATATGATTCCATCTGAGAGGTATTTATATTTGAAAGAACATTATTTTAAATTCTTCATTCATTGTTTGCTGATAAGCTTTTCTGGGCAGTGCCAGGTAAGCAGCATTCTGTAAATCTGTGTCCAAGAGTATAAAGTTTTGGGAAAAAATTCTGATCAGTTTAAAAAAAAGAAATTATTTCATGTGGTTTACAGACTAATTTATTTAGGAATGAGATCGTTCCTTTAAAGACATTTGCTCTTATTTTAACTACATTTAGAAATATAAATTGGTCCAAGGGAACTCTTGGCCTAAAGTTTCAGTATGGCCTGTAGGTTTGGTTGCAGTGAGAGTAGATTGTTTCAGTGACAGCTGTGGAGTCAGAAGCAGCATGCTCAGTTGAGTTAACCAAACACAAAAGGCTTCTAGTGGGTAAACAGCTCTTTAAGTTGTAGAATAAGTATTATAAAATTGTCTCTACTCAACCGTCTACAGTCTTATTTCTGAAATTGCTTGTGCAGACAACACAAAAATAAAATCAAAGGCTGTGATTAGCAACAGCTGTCTTACATTACCAGCTCTGTTAAAGATTCAGGCCTCTCATCTTCTGTAAAACAGATTTAGAAGAGATAAGGGTGTTACTTGATACTTCAGCAATGATCTTTTCTGAGATGAATTATTTTAGATCTCAGCAGCCCAAGTAAAAACAGTGTCTCATTTACACACACTGCTTTATGCAGGATATTTTTAATGCCTTCAAAATTTCTTCTGAAACAGTAATGCAGTGTGTTGTGTTTGTTGATCCTTTTTCTCTGTCCCATAGTGCCATTTTTTTACTTTCATGAATTCCAACTAAGGCAGACAAACAAAAAGATCTGCTACACCACTTAGACACACACAAGTCCATGGGGCTGGATGGGATCCACCCAAGGGTACTGAGGGAGCTGGTGGAAGTGCTCACCAAGCCACTTTCAATAATTTATCAGCAGTCCTGGCTAACTGGGGAAGTCCCAGTCGACTGGAGGTTGGTAAGTGTGATGCTCATCTACAAGAAGGGTTGGAAGAAGGATCCGGGSAACTAAAGGCTTGTCAGTCTGACCTTGGTGCCAGGGAATGTTATGGAGCAGATCATCTTGAATGCCATCACGCAGCATGTACAGGACAACCAGGTGATCAGGTCCAGTCAGCATCATTTATGAAAGGCAGATCCCATTTGACTAACCTGATCTCCCTCTATGACAAGATGACCTGCTTAGTGGATGAGGGAAAGGCTGTGGATGTTGTTTACCTGGACTTTAGTAAAGCCTTTGACACCGTTTCCCACAGCATTCTCCTGGAGAAACTGGCTGCTCATGGCTTGGATGACTGTACTGTTTGCTGGGTAAAAAAAGTGGCTGGATTGCTGAGCCCAAAGTGTTGTGGTGAATGGAGTTAAAACCAGTTGATGTCTGGTCACAAGTGGTGTTCTGCAGGGCTCACTATTGGGGCCAGTTTTGTTTAATATCTTTATCAATGATCTGGATGATCCGGAGGGGATCGAGTACACCCTCAATAAGTTTGTAGTTGACACCAAGTTGGGCAGGAGTGTTGATCTGCCTGAGGGTAGAAAGGCTCTGCAAAGGGATCTGGACAGGCTGGATCAATGGGCCGAGGACAACTGCATGAGGTTCAACAAGGCCACGTGCCGGGTCCTGCACTTCAGACACAACGACCCCAGGCAACGCTACAGGCTTGGGGAAGAGTGGCTGGAAAGCTGCCCAGCAGAAAAGGACCTGGGGGTGCTGTTTGACAGCCGCCTGAACATTGGCTGGCAGTGTGCCCAGGTGGCCAAGAAGGCCAACAGCATCCTGGCCTGTATCAGGAATAGTGTGGCCAGCAGGAGTAGGGAGGTGATCGTGCCCCTGTACTTGGCACTGGTGAGGCCGCACCTCGAACACTGTGTTCAGATTTGGGTCCCTCACTACAAGAAAGACATCGAGGTGCTGGAGTGTGTCCAGAGAAGGGCGACGAGGCTGGTGAATGGTCTGGAGCACAGGTCTTATGAGGAGCAGCTGAGGGAACTGGGGTTGTTTAGTCTGGAGAAAAGGAGGCTGAGGGGGAGACCTTATCACTCTCTACAACTACCTGAAAGGAGGCTGTAGAGAGGCGGGTGTTGGTCTCTTCTCCCAAGTAGCAAGTGAGAGTATGAGAGGAAACAGCCTCAAGTTGCACCAGGGGTGGTTTAGATAGGATATTAGGAAAAACTGCTTCACCGAAAGGGTTGGAACAGGCTGCCCAGAGAAGTGGTTGAGTCAATATCCCTGGAGATACTTAAAAGACATGTAGACGTGGCACTTAGGAACATGGTTTAGTGATGGACTTGGTAGTGTTGGGTTAATGGTTGGACTCGATGATCTTAAGGGTCTTTTCCAATCTAAATGATTCTATGATGCTATAAATTAATTGCTTACCATGGGGATTTTTAACATTAGATATAAGTCTTACAAATCTGACCTAATTAAGTAAATTGCTCGATTTGCACAGACTTTCTCAATTTATTTGCTGATGGTGTACTGTATTTCCAGCTATTATAACTGGTAGAACAGCACATAGTGAACATCATTGTGCCTATTCCCACTCCTAACTCACCACTTTCACCTCTAACAGAAAGATACATCATCCTCTCACCACATCCCACCATCCTTTCCTGGACACCTGTGTGCAAGACAATGCAGAGACAGGTCTGTTTTCCGTCCTCCCCTTTGTTCCTCTGCACGTTTCAGAGTAGCAGCTCTTGGGCTTCCTACTGCTGCTACCCAGCAGAAGATGGAACGATTAAAATGTGAGCAGGCTCTTCCTACTTCTCCTCTGAGCACTGCGTCCACAGATCCACTACGAAGACTGTACACCTATTTCCAGGAGCAGCTAATACAGGAATTAACTTGTGGTTCCTTACTTTGGAGCCTGGGATGGTCACAAACTCTTAACTAGCTCTTGCCTTACTTTAGTTTCCAAGCAAAGACATAGGATTCACTTAACTTCTAATTCCTCCTCTCTCCCATTGCCAGCTCTCCCTCTCCGTCACAGTATGTCTTGTCTTATCATAGCTTGGAAACGTCTCAAAACTTTGGAGGAAGCAATAAAAACATTTAAAGTGGAAAAAAGTATTTAAATAACAGGCATTAATTTTAAAAATCGCTTTGTTGTTCTTCTAAAATACCACGCAACAGAAGTTATATAGGATTTCTTAAATTTCGCCCATGGACAATTGATTTACAGCATAGTCAGTAAATAATCCCTGTTGCTATTTTCATGCGCAGTACACAGACACAGCTCTCTGGGACACAGAAAGTCTCTTTCAGAAATAGTAGAAGGGCATTGGCACAGACTCTTGATGATCACATGCAAAACCCCTGAATATACTGGGAAACCTATGCAAAATCCTAACCAAAATCTCATGCTTCCATGGGTCAGGCAAGCAGCAATGGTCCTGGTTCCCCGCTCCAAGAGGAAAGGGAGTGGGAGGGGGAACCTCAAACAAAAAGTTGTATTTATTCAGAGTCTGCATGAAAGCAGATTACTCATCTTAAGGGATTTCTGGCCCTTAAGTTTACAGAGAAACTCTATACAGTGATACCCTGCATGGATCCTATAGAAGACAAGCATAACTTAAGTTTAAAACATGCTCAAACCTCTGAGTGCACACATTTACAGGAAAAAAAAGAAACCTAAAACTTAATTACAAAATCTGATATTTGAAAGATACTACACTTTGTTAGTGGAACGCTATGTAAGTAAAAAAGAAATCTCCGTATTTTCAAAACTTGCTGCAAAATTGCATGTTGCTGGAGCAGTAATTAACGTCACTCTTTATCATCACTTCAGTATTGCATTACACTATTTCTTCTTGTGGGTAAGTATCAACAGGTACATCATACATGCAGTGATTTTTAAAAAGGCAGGCTTTTCATTTTAAAATCTTTTCTGATTGCTCTAAACTAGGTACTTCTTTGTTTATGATCATTATTTCTTGTCATATCAATTTAGTTCTTTCTTCTACAACGCAAAATACTGCCTGCACTGTTATGCTTTGGGCTGTCTCCAACTTGTCCACAAAAATTGCACTACTTGTTTGGAGAGGGAAGGGCCAGGGGAGAAAAAAAGCTCATCTTATCTTTTCTAACAAGCTTGTTCAGCAAACAAAGCCTCTATCAGCAAACACGTTAGTAACACTAAGACTCTGACTAACGGTTCCCTTCTTTTCTGTGTCTCCCTAATCATTCCATGCATTTCAAGTTCCTTCTGAGCAAGAAAGTAATTCAGTTCTATACAGAAAAGTATTTGCTGTTATTAAAGAGAGCACGCAATGCCATTCATGTAATTTAAAATCAGCATCTATCCAGAGTAAGAAAACATATATTTAAAACCTTTATTCAGCTTAGAAAAAAGGAGACAACTAGCCAGTGGAATTTCAGCGAAATCAGGAGTCCTACTTGAAAGCATTTTGGCTTCATTGCACCATAATATTACCTACCACCTTGGAGCTGGGGCACAGGGATGGCAGAGGAAATTAAAGTCTCCATAACAGAAAAATCAAGTGAAGCATAGAACACTTGACAAAAACCTTGGAATCCACCACTTCAAAAGTTACATGTCATCTTAGAAAATCCAATCTGCCAACAAACTGCAGTACCCAGCGCTGTTAGTTGTACATGCCAAAAGATGCAGTCAGAGGTTCCAAATGCACACACATGCAACAAGGGAGTTGAAGTCCCCAGTTTCTATAACATTTTCACAGGTACAACTAAAGGTTCAGTGGCTGCAGCTGAAGCACCCCTCCTCACACAAGCAGGATCCAACAAACAAACACACATTTCCTTTATAAAGGGCTAGCAAAAACCTGAGAGATTTCCCAGCTCTGTGGCTCTTCTGTTACTGCTTCATTTGAATGCAGGGTCATGCCCACATCTTCCACTTGTGGAAGGAAACTCATGAACCAACAGAATCTTCTAAGAATTATGGGTTTTACCCAGACAGAAATACGATCAAAATTAGAACTGCACATGAGATTGTACCGGCTCATTAAAAGTGCATGCCAACTTTTCCATTATAAGTAGGGCCAAAGTACAGCTGTAAATATTTGCTTTGGATGGAAACTTCGATGGAAACATTACGTGCACTATTCTGAATTTTCAAGCTGTATGTGGTTTGCAATCACTATGCAGAGAAGCAGGAATCATTCAGAACATTAGAGAGTGAGCTTGAATAATTTCAAAAAAGCTCAGGTATTTTACTCACTCACAATAGTGGCTCACATTTATTCCATACTCTCTTACAAGTATTTTAGTTGGCTCCACAGGAATTAATACATATAAACAAGGGCTGTTGATACAGCAGCTCGTAAAACAAGAAAATATTACTAGTTCAGTTATGGTGCAAAGTTAACATTCAAATAACAAAGGAGATATGCAAGTACCTCCTGAAAATAGTAATACAAGACAGACTCACAGGAATCCAGTATTAGAAGAGCAGACTCAGTTTGCAAATGTTCTCCTTGATTTGTGAATATCTAATGAAGTCCCCTGAAAGCCAATTTACTATAAGTGTCTCTTGTTTTGGGAAAAATGACCATGAGTACCCAGTAGTTATGCCAAGACATTTTGCAAAAGAGCCCTGAAAGTTTAAAAAAAAAAAAAAAAAAAATCAAGTTAAATACAATATAATTCCGTTCCCATCTTCTGAAATTGCAATTGATGTTTTTCTGCTTTCACCGTTTGGGATTTGAAGTGTTTTAATATGAAAGGAAAGAATTGCATGGTTTTAGACCTTGCCAAAGCAGTGCACAGATTTTGGTTCACTTCTCCTGATGACCAATGAGAGCTCTGCAGCTAAATTCCCACCTGTCTGAGGATTATGTATGTTTCCTAGTGGCCTAACAGCGACACTCTTCCAACAGTATGTGGGAAACTCAGATTTGCTTCTTAATCCTTTTAGCACCAAAGAAAACAATGAAGTCATGAACATTATAACTAGAAATTGGGAATAGCAAAAAAAAAAAAAAATTTTTTTCCCACAAGGAAGTAACCAGGAGAGATGAGAAAGCTGAGAAGCACTCTCTTCCTCCCTCTCCCACCCCTCCGACTGGCATTACATAACCTCAGACCTAATGCAACCCTCTCACCATTATGACCGTATGCTCCCTTTGCCATTTTAAGAAATTTGCAAAAGGGCAGACTMGTACAGTCCTACCGACAACACTCCAATTGCGTTAAACCAAACTAAGCAAGACAGCTCTCACAGAAAAGCTAGTGCTGCATTTTTTATATATGCTTATAACTGGTTTTTCATCATAACACAATATGGTACAATACAAAGCCATACACAAACGCATGGATGATGGAAGCATATACAGCAGCAATGTACATATAAAGCACCTCAGCATTAACTTTGAGAATCATATAAATATCTTAATTCTTCTCTTAAAAAAAAAAAAAAAAAAAAAAAAGAAAGAGGGAACACCAACAGACAGACTTAAAAGTGATGACCTTACTGTTCCAATCAGATCAAATCTGAATTTGAGGTCCATAGAGGGAGGTTTTAATCAATATCCAGAATATATTTTACCCCTTTAAGAAGCTTTTACTTATGTTAGTATGCACCTACATAGAGTCCATGAATTCACAGCCCCATGTCAGTAGGGAGTACACTGATGACTGCTGAGGTATATAAAGCGTATATATCTCTAGCCAATAATTAGTTCTTGTTTACACCAAAAAGGCAATTGGTGTTCACTGCAAACTTGTAACTGTCTGTTTTTACAGTCCACTGTTTCCTATTGCTCTGTTTTGAAGCAAGTTTTGCCCTTCAGCAGTGTACTGGTTTTGGCTGGGATAGAGTTAATTTTCTTCATAGTAGCTCCTATAGTGCCATGCTTTGGATTTGTAAACAAAACAGTGTTGATAACATACCCATTTTTTAGCTATTGCTGAGCAGTGCTTACACAGTGTCAAGGCCTTTTCTGCTTCTCACACTATCCTGCCAGCGAGCAGGCTGGGGGTACATAAAGTCAAGTTAGGCTGCTACAAGACAGATGTCACCACTTTCTCTCTTAAATTAATGAATTCAGAAGACAAAAGGGAATAATCCAATAGAAAAAAGCACAGCCAAGAAATATTAGGAAATACGAAGTATTGCTACAAAAATCTGTGTATCATCCATGTGCCTTGCCTGCTTTTTAGAGAAGCAATAGGTAAGCTAACAGCATGTCCTTAATTGCCATGATGCTGCAAGATTACATATGGACATTTTTAATAGATCGAAACTACAGACATATATGCATATATACTTCTATATGCTGAATGCAATCATTTAAAAAAGAAGTATAAACGTTGAAGCCACTTGTGCTTCCTGTTGATAGAGATCCTAAACCAGCATTTTCTAGTCCTCCTAATATTACTTAAGTACAGAAAACAGAGAATGGCACACATTGACTCAGACAGAACAAACCCCAAAAAGCCTTATATAAAACAACCACCTCACTGAACTAAAGTGGGAGTTTTCCTGTTTCGGCTAAGATGTCACTGTCACATACAGATGACAGCACTTCCACTTGGTGTGGTAGTAAAAACCAAGACAGGCTCTGTTGCTTTTTGCAGTGTCATTACTTACATGCAAACATATATGATGACCCTCTGTACAATTCTACTGTAAGCTTTTATCAAAAGTTAGGCACTACATGAAGTCTGTCAACGATTTGAAGTACATCCTAGTGACAAATGCCACTTTGCAAGGGTTTCATTTCGGGAGACAAATAAGGCTATAAGGCTAAGCGTAATCTGACTGATATAGATTTACAAGAATCTGTATGGCTTGGCTTCCACAATTAAGTCACAATGGACGGATAAAAAGTGCATAAAACAGATACTGGTTTGGAAAAAACCCTTGTTGCACAATTTTTGTACCATCCTAACTTGAAAATGAATAGTTTTTTCTTTATTGTAAAGGAGGACAAATGCTACTTTTCAATCTAAAATAAGCAAAGGAACGTAAGTTCCAAGCCATACAAGGTCACTCTCTACTTCCTATCCTTCAGCCTGTACTGGAAGGTCTACTTTTGCTGTTTGTTTGTGGTTT
This sequence comes from Oceanodroma leucorhoa, assembly GCA_030449065.1. Taxonomy (NCBI): domain Eukaryota; kingdom Metazoa; phylum Chordata; class Aves; order Procellariiformes; genus Oceanodroma; species Oceanodroma leucorhoa. The sequence continues at coordinate 756,049 of JASVER010000146.1, forward strand.
TTTTTTAATGAATGTGAGATCAAATATTGCAATAGCAAACTTCTGGAGAAAAATTCTGCCAATTGGGCTGTATCATAGAAATGAAAACAACACATGACTATGTATTTTAAGACCCTCTCTTATGTTAAATTGCCATAAGAAACAGGAGCTAAGAGTCTAATCTCATGTAAGTCACTGTTTCCTAGTCTTGAGTGCTTCTAAAAGGTTTTCTGAAAGTCTTTTCCTGATTTTTAGGGAAAGCACGATTGCATTTTCTTTGGCAGGACCTCAGGCTGAAGAATCACATGGATCAATTACATTTCAACATTTACTAATTAAATTTATAAGTAGACAGCCAGACTATTACTGATACATCTTTTCAAATCTTTTCTTTCATGTCATCAACAAGAAAGAAAGACAATTCAGATCTTTACTTTCATGTCATCAACAAAAACAAAACATCATGGAAGGGGAAAAAAGAGTGTGATTCATTTGAATACTCCACGTATTCAACTGGCAAAAAATGTAAGTTACTTTTCTCATAACTATTTCTCTGGAGGTCAATGGAGATAACTGGAGAATTTAAGGCTAACCAACACAAGCTTAGTCTGGATTTTGATATCCAACACAGGTCCAGTATCATGTCCATTCACATCTTACCAAATATTTTCAAATTTCAATCTGGTACAAGTTAGGTTTCCACACTGAAAAGAGAGGGAAGTGGAGGGAAGGGAAGAGGAGGAGGTTGTTTGAAAGGACACTTTGCTCTTTGGGCACTAGTGAGAAATACAACCTTCTACAAGTCCCCACAACATTAAGCCAGTGTTCCATCCTCAGCCACTGGTTGAACAAAACACAGGATGGGAAAGAGGACTCTGAACTTTAATTTTAGAACGTGGGGTTTTAGTTTCCTGTTTCCAACCTGATCAAGGGTATGTTTTGCAATTAAATTGATAGAAGATGTTTAATCACAGGGGTCTAATGAAAAGGCCCTGAGTCTTGGAGGCATGCAGGAAGTTGAGTCTCCAATTTCTTGAGCTACTAAACTCCCATATTCAGGACTGCTGACAGTCATCTTCACTGTATCTGTCCACCGATGTCATGGCTGATAAACACCAGGCTCATCACAGCTTAAGTTACAAAAGATTTCTCTGCCAGTATCTGTCATTCTGAGGAAAAATTTTTTAGAGAACTTTGGAAAACATCTAACAGACTGTCAGGTATACAATCTGACAGACTGCATACAACCTGATGCTTGCTTGGTCTTTTTTTTTAAAGCAATAAATTCAAACTATCATACCTTCTCATCTTGAACAGTTTCTATAAAAACAATCCAATGTGCCTTTCGGATTACTATTGTTACTTAATACACACTTGAGAACTCCAGTCATACTACYATATAAAAAACATTTGTAGGTCACAAGCAAGTATTGCATGTTCACTGCTTCATAACTGATATTTCAGCTCACAGAAGCAGTAGTGTCTAAAGGTTATTGCCCATGACTTGCAACACAGTAAATTTTATACAGTCTTAACAGGGCAGCAATACATGTCCCTAAATTTTTGTCAGTCTCATATGTTACATAACAAGACAAAGGACTTTGATGGAGAAAGAAGTGGCAGTGTGCCTGCACGGTAATTCAAGAAATACTGTGACCTAAATTGCGCCAAAACTCTATCCAGGTATCATATATCAGCTTTGAAATCAGCTTCTTTACAAGTACCACCATGGGGGCAGGGGCAGCTCAGATACCCGACACTTTTCAGAAGGTACCCTAGGATCATCTTTTTGACTCATTCTCACCACAGAAAAAGCAGGTGGGAGAGCTGCATACTGCACAGAGTGCCAGACCAATCTATACAGCAGATGAACATGCCCTGCAGGGATTGTGAAAGGTTTCTGCAGACATACCAGCAGGGTCACTGTAGAGACAACCCTGAGCGAGCTCCAATCAACAAGCTGTGCATACAGGCAGCTTTTCTGATCTTGTGAGTACTCTGGGTTGCTTTGCCCAGCTATGTATATACCCTTGGCTACACAGCTGTTACTAGAATGTATATACGTTTCAGAACATATAAGCTGCTACCAAGAAAAGAAAGAAAATAGCAAAATGAGAGGAAAAGATACAACAGAAATAAAAAAGACAACCTTTGGTTTGTCTCTAGACAAAGCATATTTTTAATCACCGATTTTTATTTAGAAGAGAAGAATTTCTGTAGATCATAGCCCTGCCAGTAATACAACCCCTCATAATAACAGTTCCGTTCTGCACCACACATGAGGTTTTTTTGCCTTCATTGACCTTAATCCCACAGTCATAATTTTTACAGATGAAAAGTTACCACAATATGGCCTACTCTTTCTGTGAAACGCACTCAAGTTTGGTAAAGACAAGATTTAGAATCTTACATATTATTCTTTTAGGTACTCCACATGAGTGACTTTCACTGCTTTATGTATACATAGAGGGGGGAAAAAACAATAGAACAAAAAACTTTTAAGTATAAAGGATATTGACCCTCCTGCATTTTAACATTTAGTATAGCCTCTTCTATTCCAGGGACTATCCCTCAGCACAGCACTAGCCTGAACTTTTGCCAAATCAATCAACAAAGTTGCCAGCAAGTCAGTTGCTGTGATGGAGCTTGCTAGCCTAATCAGCGTACATAATGCAGGACAAACACGGCATTCCTGCCACTGCAATGCAGACCACTGTCATAGTGGCATCTCACAGTATTATTTATAATCACAGAAGATAGATATGAAGGAAGATTTAATCTGTTTCCATGGGTTTTGTTTTCATTTGTTCAAAGTTTAACAGGTTGCATGCTTTTAAACATTATTAGTTCTTGTCTTTTCATTTGTATTTTTAACTGCTAAAGTGCATATTTTGTACTGGCTCCTTTAATTATTTTCCAGTTGTTTGTAGAATAGTACTTTACATACAAGTATTCACACTTATGAATACTCAGTTGTGCCAAAAAAGACACCGAGGCCTCATTAATATCTTCATCAATGATAAAAAGCACAAATTTGGATAACAAAACTGACAGCTTATACACACTGTGTTCACAGTTCCATTTTATGAAAACCTGCTCTTCGTCTCTTATAATGGTTTACAGATAAGAAGTAATGAGGCTTCTAAAGTATTCTGAAACTTTTTGGACTCCCACAAATACAGGCCTGGCTGTTTGCAGAAAGATTGGTTTACATGCATTAAAAACAGTTACAAGTGATTCTATTGATGTGTTAACAATTCATTATTACTGCAGAAGAAATTGTCAGATTTTATACAAAAGAAAGGCTTAAATAAAAAGCAATGTTAGGCCCTGAAGCAGTAGGTAAATTAAGTACGTTCTTAGTTTTAAACACAGCTGGTTCCCCATAAAAGTCAATGGCACTGTGACGGAAGTATTGTTACACAAGAATTCCAGTGTTTGCAGAATCGATTCCTTCAATGTCAAAGAGTGATTACAATTCAAGTTCTCTGCACTGTGAAACAGACTCCTCTAAACAGCTCGGTGGGAGCTTTGGCAGGAAAAAACATCCCAAAATCAAAAATCACCTTATCTCCACGTGACCAGACAAAACACCAAAAACGTCTCACATTTCAGTGGAATCAGGATTCCTCTCTCTCACTCTTCACTAGCCGTAGTAAAGAAGGCCACTCCTGCAGTACATTACTACACACCCTGAATAATCCAATAGAAGAACCGGGCACTAAGATTTCCTTTTAATGTCTTTTGTCAGACAACCCTCACGATGGAATAAAACATCAGTTGTGCCCCAGGGAGGCAAACTGAGACAACCCAACACACCGTATTACCCTGAGATTCCTGTCCCTTTGATCAAATGTATGAGTTTTCCAGAGCTGTTCCATCCCCTCCTTCCTCCCCATTTCCTTCAAGAATCTCCATCTGTTCTGTCTCTTTCTTCCTGGCTATAAGGCAGACAATCTTTCAATGATTCCTACAATTCAAGGTTAGAATACTTCCACTATTTAAAGCAGTATCAAAAATAGTCAAAACACAGCTATTAGAAGGTACATATGTACTCTTTACAGGCACTTAAAACCCAGCTCAGAAAAAATGCTGGGTTATTTTACAAGTTAATTTGATGTTATTTTAAGGTAGTGTTGGACGGAAGTATAAGCAGTAGCTGCCATGCATACAAATTGCTCTGACAGACAAAGGAATAATATCGCTCTCATTCATGAAGAAATCTTAATGCTTTTGCTCTTCTACACAATCTTTGCTTTTGTACTCAATGAAAAAAAAAATACTGTCCAGCAGAGTTGGAAATTCACTGAACTTCCTTCACTCAAATCACTGAGTGAAGGAGGAAAACTTGAATTCTCTGAATGCAATTGAATTCATCRCTACTGAAGTCAGACACATGCATTAAATAAAGGTAAATTCAGCTTCTTCGCAGGTAATTATTATACCAATGCCCATCAAATATGAAAAAAATATTCTGATTAGAAGTGGGTTTATCCTAGCTTTTATTAGTTTTTTCAACATTTTCTATGGTAGTCATTATGGGGTTTTATCTAGCACATGTGCACATAGCCTCACAAATGTCAAACACTGTTGCTGGACTTTGCATCATCTTCCCAAAAAAGATGACAAGACAGTCCTGGAATACTTTTACAGGTGGATACTGAGGTCAACACAAGTTTTCAACTGTTTTGACTCATGARATATCACACAGATACTCAGGAAGCTCTGTGCATGAACATCGCTTCTCAGTAGTAGCACAAAGTACCTCTGAGCTGTATGCTTAGGCCCACACTGCCATTTCTTCTAGTTGCATGGATAAAGAGTAGATTTTTTTTGTTTTATTGCACAATGCAATAACAGTATTACATCAAACAGACTTTTAAAGTGATAGCAACATGATGGCTGTCTCTCTCAAAGGGAAAGGACTTAGCAAGATGACCTAAAAAAAATTCTCCCCAAAACTGCATTGCTATTAAAGACAAGGTCTTTTTACCATGCATAAAGGAACACAGAYTACAACCCTGTGATTGTAATAAGCTGCAGCTGAAAAATCATCAACTAAGGCCAGGATTAAGTACAAAACCAAAACATCAACTGCTTGTACAAATTGTAATTTTAACATGACAATCCCCCCCCTACATAGAAGTGTAATTAAGGATAGAGAATTTTTAGTGTATTTGAGAAAAGGGAAGCACAAGGCAATAGTAATATATTTCTCAAGGGAAACAGAAAGTCTACTTTTTACTGCATGGGGTTTTTCTGAATTTGGCATAAGTTCTGTAGTCTGAATTGGCAGGTCACTGAGGAGTTAAAATGTAATGCAGCAAACTCTACCTCGTGCTTTAGCTACGGCTACCCAGCAAGCTCGTCATTTAACAGGCCAAATCCCACCTGTAATAAGAGCACTGCATTTTCAACAGGAAGGCTGCTGTTTTACTCAGTGTCTTGTCCTAATTCCATATTTGGCAATGGTCTGTGTCTAACCAAACATACTTTAGTTTCAGTTTGATCCGAGAGCTTCATTTCCTCCTCTGTCCTGGAAGGGTAGAACGTGTTACTAATATAGAGGCAGTAGTAACGTGGACTTCACATGGCTTCATTTCAGTCACAAGCACAGGATGCACGCACACTGTTGTATCACGATGCCCACAAACACTCCTGTATGCTTATCTCACAGCTGCAACCACATTGTTATTACAAGCGCTTCTGCCAATGCACAGACAATTCTGAAAGTTTTCTGGCTTCCAGGAACACCCTGAAACATGGTTTCACACACCCTAGATCCTCCTGCATTTTATTTCTCCTTTCCCTCGCTGGAAGGAGACACTGTTTAGAGTGCCTCGATGAAGAAAACGGCATAAACAGAGGGTCTGTCTCCTCCTCCCCATCAGAGAGTCGTGATGGCTTTGGCCCTCCAGACGCGTATAAGGCTCTCCTCGGAGCAATACCGAGAGCACACCTTGGTGTAGAAGTTGCCCCGGCTCCGTAGTGTCTGCTATCTGCTACTATCTGACACTACGGCCGGGCAGGAAAAAGTGCAACAGGACCGAAAAAGAGAGGGAGCCTCCTCTCACCTTCCCAGTTGAAGTGCCTAATGTGTGCCTAATCAACCCAAATAGAACAAGACCTGAGGTAATTTCCAAGCCGCGGACCATGGGGGCTGCACGACTAAGAAGCCTCCCCTATTCCTCTGGGTAAGCAGCTCCCGCCAGGAGCCCCAGCTGCGCCCGGGCCCGCCCGGAGCACCTCTGCCGGGAGGGAAGACAGGCCTGCCGCGGGGAGGCCGCGCGTCCCCCTCCCGGGCTCCGCCGCCGGCCCGCGCTGCGCCTGCCTGAGGCGCGCCGCTGCCGCGGTACTCACCGCTGGGAAACGGCTCCATTTTCCTCCCGGAGTCCGCCCTCAGCCCGCGAGAGCGAAGCCCTGCCGAGGGGGCGCAGCCACGACTCTTCACTCCTTCTCCCGCCGCCGCATGCTCCCAGGACGGGCGCTGCCTCGGGCTCCGCCGGGCTGCTGCGGCCCCTCACGCCGCAGTCACTGCCCACCGACCCTACACCGCCCCTGCAGCGGCCGGGGGCACAGCGGGCTCAGTCCGCGGCTCCCTGCTCAGCAGCTTTTCAGGGGAGCGAGCGCGCACCAAACACCTCCTGCCCGGGCCTCGGCGCCTGCTTCCCTCTCACCCCCCGGCTGGGCCACGCTGCACCGCCCACTCCTCGCACAGACCCGCCTCCACGCCCGGGGAGGCCGGGGCAGGCGCTGGAAGCGCCCTGCGCGGCTCTACCAACCGCGGGGGAAGGAGTAGCGGGACGTCGGGCCCTGCCCTCTGCTAGTCTGGGCTACCTCGGGCGCRTCAGCCGAATGCCGGCCGCCGCCCCGCCGCTGCAGGGGCGGAATGACCCGGCCGCAGTGGCAACCGGGCGCTGCCCCGCAGGCCTGCCTGTGGCTGCGGGGCGCCCCGGGCCGCTGCACGGAGGCCCCGCAGGCGTCTGACGGCTGTGGCCGTGCCGCTGGGCCGGGCCGGCCAGCTTCGCCTGCATCTCACCGCCCTGCTCCGCTCGTCGCGACTTACCCTTAATTTTTATTTTTAGCCTTCTTACTGCCTTACCTGCCCCCTCGTCCCTGACCACTACACTTCTGCTATCTCGTGACTGACTAAATACCATTTTTTTTCTTTAATACGGCAAATGTTTAACTGCTGGTTGTTGGAAAAGAAGAAAATGGGAGTTGATTAATCCTGAAAATACAAAATCTAAAGGCCCTACATTTATTTGAAAAGAAAAAGAGAAGAAGATATCTTAAGTTTAACTGTTCTTTGGGGGAGGGAGGGGACRAGAGCCAGAGGTCCACAAGAGCTCAGGCCCTATTCCGAGACCTGTACCTGTTCTCACTGTTTCATAAACCTAGAAGTGAACTTGTTCACACCTTAGTGTGTTTCACACACTTCCTTACTTGACAACCCTGTAGCATAAACTAGGTCGTAGTTATGTTTCTCACTAAGTCCTTGGAGTTTAATATTAGCCGTAATGTCGGGCACAGAGCTATGAGTTTTAATGGCCATTTACTCACCAGTGTGTTCTTAGATACTCCTTAACCTGTGACAGCAGACCATCCTCAAAAGAAAAACTTATGTTATTAAATTATTTTATCAGCAAAGCATTTCTTTTAATAGCATGAGATGTCCTGAGAGCTTTCTTTTCTGAGCACTGACCCTGCCTGTATTTAAATATATTAAAGAAACATTAATAACCATGTAGCTGACTCTGAAGTCCTGGGATCCTACACAGTGTCATGGAGAGACTGCAGAGAGGCCTGAGTAACTTTTTTTGAGCTCCTCATCACTTGCTTTCACCATTCTTCATTTTCGCCAATCCAAAATCCTTAACTAGCATGATACATCTCTGTGAAGCAGAAAAGCTAAGACAAGACCATGCTCCATTACATGCGCAGAAAATTCCGTAACTGGTTTTTCTATTAAAATCAAGTTTTAAGAGACTACAATGGGAACTATTCATACAGATGAAGTTAGGTACAGAGGTCATTTCACAGTAGCACCTATTTGCATCTGTCCAAAATTAGAAGTGTTTCAGTCTAATTTTGTGTAACATCATTTAGAACAGAATTGAAGAGAATTGAAGGTCCAGCTTTGCTGGAGTTGTTAGAAAGCTAGAATTTCTACAATGTAATAAAAAAAAAATCTGTGTCCAAAAGTTACAGATACTTTTCACTATAAAATACAGTTTTTAGTTACAGTTTAGTGGTATGAGTGATTGATAAAAGTGGGGAATGTTAATTTGGTTCTTTTTTCAGTCCTTAAGTCAACTATTATCACAATGTCTTTTTTTTTTTTTTTTAAAGATGCAGAATAAAACATTGCTCACAGCCCTAAATATATCCTTACAGCATTTGCAATGACTTATATTTCATCTCTGTTTGGCAGCCTCCATTCAGCAGTATCTTAACTGAGTCTTTTCCATGGGGTAGAATATGATTGCTAGCACGCCTGCCTCTTTCTCATATTTGAAGACCTGTTTTCCCTAAAGAATGCCTGAGATATTTCAGCTTTTAAACAGCAGGAAACATGACTCAGACCTTCTTTGTTCTGGTTTATTCTTCTGGTGAGAGGAACAGAAATTTGGCCACATGAACGTTACAAGTGTCGGGTAGACACTTGGGTGCCTTTGGCACAGTGGAAAGTCTCCAACTGTTTTCAGCCAGATCTGCGCATAAGAAGAAGCTACACTGTAATAGGATGTAGAGCTTTATAGTTGAGAAGTTGCCAGGACTCCAGGGGTTTGAAGGCAAGGGAGTTACTTCATCAGTCTTGCTAAAACATGTCAGAGGTAGCTCAGAATCAGGTGTGAGACTGGTGAACCATTTGGCCAACGACCTTAAAAGGAGATGAAAAAATTGCCTCAACAAATACTTGTGCCTAAAGCTTGAGCAGAGATAAGGAATCAGGAAGTTCTCTTTACTCCTTGACTGAAGTAGTTAATACTACTGATTAATGTGTCAATTTCCTCCTTAATGTAAGGTTTTGTATTTAAAGCTAAAGTTGTTTCATTGCTGTGCACACTACTCTGCATAAATGTGACACCCTCATCCCCTGCCAGCAGGAACTACAGCTGTTGGTAACCACTCTCTGTTCAGAGTATTACCCCAAGCAATCCATAGCACTGTTTACAAAATAAATATCCTTATCTTTCTATCTATGTATCTATCTGTTTATACAGGTGTATCCATACCCAGGAGAAGCAGCTGCTTCCACAGAAGAGTCATTGCTATGTATTTTATGTTGTCACACAACATATCTTTCAGCAATACTTCCTAGATTTACATTCCTTTTTTAATAGATTGTAGTTAAATTTACACTGTTACCCTGCCTCTCTCTGTGCCTTTTTCAGAAGACTTCAAGACCACTTGCATTTATCTTAGGGAAAACATCTCAAGGGCAATAAAATTTCTACCAGTTAGATGAAAATAGATCTGAGAGGCTAAGTACCATAAGCGCCTCAATAAGAAAAAATTTTCCAACGTGAACTATACACCAGAGAATCCTTGCACAGGAACACTTGTAATTGTGCACGTAGAGGTACATAACAGAGGGAACATTTCAGGATGCTAATGCAAGAGAAGTTTGTACCAAGAATTTGCAATGACTTAAGGTATGCAAAGACAACCACATCTCATTTAGCTCCATTGCTCTCAAAATTATTTAATTTGTTTAACTGTGTATTTTCTTAGGGTCCAGCAAGTTTTTTATTCTCTGTGGCCTAGAACAAGGATTTGGCAGGATGCTAATTACAGTCCCATTCTCAATAGCCACATATAGAAATAAACAACAGTGGCACATGAGCCTCTAGATGGATTACAGTGCTACATTACAGATAAAAAGAACAAGCTCAGATATATTCTAAGGAGGAATAGTCATGATGGGGTTAGAACATTTTATTGTAGTATAGACACTTCGCCTGTAAATGCTCTTCCTGCTTTGCTGTTTTTGTTTAAGTCATAAAGATAAATAAACTACTGTAAAAACTTCGAAGTCCTGAAACTAAATAAATATATTTTTCTCTTTTCCTTGGAATATTTCTAGTATGTTTGTATCATCTCACCTATAGACTGTAAAGACTCACATCTAATTTTGGGGTGGTTTTTTTTTTTTTAAAAGCACGTACTAGCTAGGAGTTATCATTTACTATTAATATATCCCCCAGGTAGTACAGAAGTAGCTTGTCAGCTTTTGTGGTCAGAATGCTACAGGGCATGATTCAAAAGTTGTTTTTCTCTTAGGTGAGATTAGATTACAGTTAAGCACAGGCAAGTGGAAAGAACCCTAGCTGCTGAATATATACTTAAATCAGAGCTCAAAAACGTTGGCAAGACTTTATGTTTTCTTGTTGCCTTGAGATGCTATAAGTTAGGTTATCATGGTTTAAAAGATGCCATTGACATGTGCCACTCTATCCTGTTACACGTTATCTGACCGAAGGCTACATTCTCACAGCAAGTAAAAGCTCTACGGTCTTCTACATAATTCAAGCACTTATCAGCCCCCATCATAATTGAAATGCCATTCTTTCTACACTACTCTCTCCACCCTCATTACCCTCATGTAACGACCC